>PVLC010004265.1:27874-86984 GCA_004027655.1 Graphiurus murinus
ATACATTTCTTGAGTACAACAGGGTTAATTACACATTTTTGTTGGGTACAAACTAGTACAGGTAAAGACATCCATGCACATATTTCTCATTAACCCTTCCCCAATTCCCACCCACCCTCCCCCTATCTCCTGGTCAGTTTAGTGATTGACTTTGATGTGATCTTATAAGTACATCATGCTCATTAGGGTGTCCCCCCCCCCGCCTCCGTTAGGTGTAGTTCAGTGGTAGAGCACCCCTGTATTTAATATCAAGTATCACAAAAACAAAAATTCAAAAGTCGTATGTATTTTTCTCACACAAATATGCTAGAGAGAAAACAGGAAGCAAAAGTGATTCAGACAAATGAGGAGAGAGACCAGAAGAAGAGTGGGAGGGGATGGGGGAGGGGCGGAGGCTGAGAGAAAAAGGAAGCTCAAGGAAGGAAAAGCTCAAAGAACGTGAGGCCCATATATGAAGGCGTCATGACCAATCTCACTTACCTGTATGAAGAGGGGTTAGTGGGGAGTGACCCGGAAGGAAACACACCACGTGCTGTGTGCACCCTATGTATGTCACTCTGAATCTCACTATGATGTGCAATTATGATGCACCAATGAAAGCACGCTTAAGAAGGATAGAAATTAGAAGAAGAAGGAAGACTGCCCAGTTAGATCTATGAGGCCATCAACACCCAGATATCAAAGACATTACAAGAAAATTACAGACTACTATCGCTTATGAACAGGGCTGCCAACAACCTGGGTGCAGCCTTAGCAATTTGAATCCAGGACCATATCAAAAGGAGTTGATTTAATATTAAGCAAATCAATCGATGTAATTCACCATTTAAAGAGACTTACAGGGAAGTTTTTCCTCAAATCGGCCATACCTGTCCTGGGAGACATGAGGGATCTTTTCAGAGTGATTAATAAACTTGTTTATAGTTCAGTTTGCAAATCCTATTGTGAACATGACTGTCTCCAATTATTATCACATTAAATGCTAAGCAGTTCTATCTCAGTTAATGCCAAAAACTAGGCACCCAAGATAGCTGCAGGCTTAAGTTGGAAAGAACTTAAGCCACAGCTTATATTGTATAGGAGCAACTATTTTAACCAGGTTTTTAAAAAATAAAAAAAAAACTTTTATTGATGCATTGTAGTCTCACATCATAATATAATTTAGAGTAATAGTGACACACATGCACACAGCACTTGGTGAGCTTCCCCCCAGCTCCCTTCCCAACCTTTCCCCTTCCCCATAAGTGATATTGAGATTGTCATTGGTACTCTCACATATGTACACAAGGTCAACGGAAGTGTTTCCCCCAACCCTACAACGTCTCCTAGACCACCTCCATTGCTCCACTGGGGTTTCTCCTCCATTATCTGAAATCCTTCTCGTATCCTGATTACTCCCTAGCTTCCATATATAAGATAAAACATATGGCCCTTCCCTTTCTGAGGCTGGCTAATCATCTCACTTAACATAATGTTCTCCAGGCCCATCCATTTTCCTGCAAATGACATAATTTTGTTTTTCTTTATTGCTGAGTAAGATTCCATTGTGTGCATATCCCATATTTTGTAATCCATTCATCTGTTGATGGATACCTAGGTTGATTCCATAATTTGGCTATTGTGAATTGTGTTGCTATAAACATTAACCAGGTTTTTTAAAATTTCCCACTGTGATTTTATGTTATTTCTATAAAAACATTCAAATGTTTTTTTCAAATCATTAGGAATCATGGAGGATCCAAGAAGATGCTGTTCTGGACTCCAGTGATCATTTCAACCATTTGACACATTTGTTTCTGAAGATATTCATATTTTCCAATTATTTTAGCATCAAAACACAGAGAAGTCTTATTTTAATTCCTGAGTTTTGACTTTGAAACTGGTATTTTCATTGGAAAATTATAAATCTGAAGTCATAAAATATTATTGGAAGCTGGGTATGATGGTGCATGGCCTATAATCCTGGTACTTGGGAGACTGAGATAAGAGGATCACAGGTTTGAGGCCAGCCTGAACAACTTAGTGAAACCCTGTTTCAAAATAAAAGGGGGGGGGGGTGGGAGCTTTGCTCAGAGGTAAAATGGCTCTCAGTTCAATCCTCAGTATTTAAATAAATAAATAAATAAATATTAAAAAACAAAATAAATATTGCTTTTTGAAGCAACCTGATGCTTGGTTGACAACATGCCATGTGTCTTTGGTTGAGCAGTAGTAAATTCAAGGTGAAAGAGCTCACTGGGGCAGCACTGAAAAGGTCTCTAATCTCCTAACTTCTAGGCTGTGGCTCATTTGCTCACACCCTCTGTCCACCCAAGTTCTATTTGGGCCGCATTTACATGGACCCAGAACAAACATAAGCATGATGTTTCAGATCTACCCAAACAACAATTTAAGTGTATACAATATATTTTAAATGGTGTTACATGATATACTTTTTTTGGTTCTAGGGCTTGAACCCAGGGACATTCTACCTCTGAGCTACAGCCCCAGCCCTATTTAATTTTCAAATAGTGTCTCACTGAGTTGTTGAGGCTGGCCTCAAACCTGTGATCCTCTCACTTCAGCCTCTCAAGCACATGGAGTACCACCATGCCTGGCTGATAGATTTCATATAACTATGAATTTCTATTTTTATTGGGACTAGAACAGATAGAAAATTATCACACAGATTTCTCATTTATCATTGACAAAAGAGCTCTATGAATCCAAGAGGGCAAAGATTAAAAAGTACAGCTTGAAGGCATGGTAAGTAAACAAAATTTTATTATCATTAGAAATCAGAAAGCCAACATTATACCTATAGGTTTTCATTGTTTCTTCCTATAGCCTATTTCTCAAAGATAAATTCTAGTTTAAAACATAGATATGTTCAATAAAAAGATGATACCATTAAAATATTCTTCTTCATATGTTTCCTTTGAAGAAAGTCCTATGGAAATTACTAATATTTTTTAAACCTAAGTCCAATGATTCTTTCTTTCCTTTCTCTTCCCTTCCCTTCCTTCCTTTTCTCCTTTTCCTTTCTTTTCCTTTCCTGTCTTTCTTTTTCTTTTCTTTCTTCCTTCTCTTTCTTTCTTTCTTTCTTTTTCTCTTTCTTTCATTTTTTGTGGTTTTGGAAATTAAACCTGGGGACATTTTACCTCTGAGCTACACTACCAACCCTATTTTATTTTTTATTTTGAAACAGGGTCTCACTAAGTTGTGAAAGACCTCACTAAGTTGCTGAGGCTGGCCACAAACCTGAGGTCCTCTTTTCTCAGCCTCCTAAGTACTGGAATTATAGGCATGTGCCACTGTGCTGGCTTAATGTTTTGTTTGTTTTGTTAAGAGTTTTTTATGTCTCCTCATTTTTATTCTCTGAAATAAAATTCTTTCATGCTGCTACATGTCTATCAGTGACTGCTAACCCCACTCAACTAACCTTTCTTTCATTTCCACCATCTCTGGCACATACCTATATTTCATTCTTGCTAAGCAACCTATTTCCCAAATGCCAAGACTATAAGATTTTGTTTACATTACCACCTCTGTCCACAATGTCCTGTCCTTCTAGGCTACTTAATGTTATCTTACCAATTCTTTAGGATATTGTTCAAATGCTATTTTCCCTAAACATTTCAGGAAAGAGAAGTCACTCTTCTCTCCTCTGTGATTCTGCGGTTGTTTATATATCCCATTCTTGGAACTTCTGTTTCCATTATATAAATTATAACTAGGCATGGATCAGTGCTTGGCAAACAAAACTGACCCTTAGCCTGTTTTTGTTAAGAAAGTTTTCTTGGAGCACAGACAAGTCCATTTATTTACATAGTGTCTCTGGCTGATTTTACACCATAATAGCCACACCGAGTAGTTGCCACAGAGATTGAACTGGCCCATGAAATGCAAAATATTTACTCCCTCAGCCTTGACAGTAAAAGTTGGTCAAACCTTCTGCTAGATTGTGAGCTTCAGGAGATCAAAGGCAGAATTTCCTTCCTTTCTGAGTGAAGGAGGACCCTGACCCTTGGTCTTCTACTGTCCCCAGCTTTTATTTGTTTAACCAGCCATGAATAAATATAGTACAGTGCTTAAGGGTCTCATCTCTGAGACCTGGCCATCTGCGTCCCAAGCCTTCCACATTCTAGATGTGAAAGCTAAAATGAATTACACCACTCACTTGTGCTTCTGTTTGCTTTTCTATAAAATGAGGATGATTATAGTGCCTACCTCACATGGAAACCATGAGAATTGCATCATATATGGGTAGCCCTTACTGACTGACATATCAAATTCCCAATACAGTCAAGCATGGTGGTGCATGCCTGTAATAGTACTTAGGAGTATGAGACCAGAGAATCATAGGTTTGAGGCCAGCCTCAGCAACTTATCAAGGCCCTCAGCAACTTTGTGAGACACTGTTTAAAATAAAAGAAAATTAAAATAAATAAAATAGGGCTAGGGGTGTAACTCAGAGGTAGAATGTCCCTGGGTTCAATTCCTATTAATACACACACACCACACACACACACACACACACACAATTTCCAATACATACTGGTATTATTCTTATTATTTAAAGTTATAGCATGCTGTAGAGTTTTAAAAATGACTTTAAGAATGTCAGGCCTCATTTTACTTCCATAAAATGAAAGGGAAAGTATTCCAATTATCCTTATACTTCTATAACTCTGGAATTATGTGAGTCTGTGCCTGGTCCTCAGTGCTATAAGGAACTCCCAGAGGCTTCCATATGGGGGCTGTGAGGGTCAAAATTGGCATGGGCTTGGTCAACAAGAGCAGCTGAGTCATCTACAACATCCAAATTATGCTCAGAGCCAAAAATAAGTTACTACATAGAAAACAGGCTTTCCTACTTCCGGGACTTAAAGGCCTCTACCTCAGATAAAGAAGCACCAGAGAGCCATCTCTGATCCTGAAAGGATTCTAACCAGATAAAAATGTTCTTGAATAAGTTATCTAAAAGTCTCCTAGATGCTTTTAGATGAGTCATTCTGATAAGATCATAACTCCAGTTTCATCTAATTTTTACTCTATGAGATAATTCTGTTTTAAAAATGTTTTCTCAACTATTTCATAATTTATGTAGAGTAGTTTTATTTAAGAAGACAAGTGTAAAATTTAAATCTCAAAGAGTGGCATGATGATTATATTTTACTATGTTTCTGCAAAGTTTCTTTTCTAGCTTTCAGCTACCAAGGAAGATCTATAACCTCAGATCCAGGGCCTTTCAAAGAATGGGCAAAATCTGGCAGAGGTACAAAGGAAAAAAAATAATAAAATAAAGCAAACATGCTCTAAAACCTCAGAGAAATTGTGTTGTCAATCAAATACAGTGACCTGATATTTAGCTTAAAGCAGAAGTGGACTCCCTTTTCTTGGTAACAAAGAGGACCTTGCATGCTGAACATGACAGAAAGCCCTGAAGACATATTTCTAAAAGGTTATTTCATATCTAAAGGCAATCAATGTCTATAGTGAGGATCAAGCCTGATTAACTTAAATATAGACCCTTAAAAAAAACAGGAGACGGGTTGAATATATAGGAACATGGGGAAAATATTTGGGAGTAGATTTTATTTGTAAGATTGAGAGTATCTAGGTAAAAATAAATAAATAAACATAAAAACTTTTCTTGATAGCAACTTTAACAACTTCTCCTCCTTCAGCTCTCTCTCCCCTCCCTCTTCCCCTCCTCCATTTCCTCTTCCTCCTCCTCCTCCTCCTCCTCCTCCTCCACTTCCTTATTTTGGTGGTACTAGGGATTGTAGCTCTACCTCCAAGCTACACCTCCAGCCCTATTTTATTTTGAAATAAGGTCTCACTAAGTTGCCAAGGCTAGTCCCAAACCTGTGACCTTCATGTCTCAGCCTCCCAAGTACTGCGATTACAAGTGTGCATCACCATGTCCCACTTTTTGATCACTCCTAATATTGATAATTTATGAACCAATAACCCATTGGCTGTTGTTACTTGATTTTTTTTATGGTACTGGGCATTGAACCCGGGGGCATTCTACCCCTGAGTTATACCCCTAGTCCTATTTTTTATTCTTTATTTTGAAACAAAGTCTCATTAAATTTCAGAGGGCCTAACTAAATAGCTGAGACTGGCCGTGAACCTACTATCTTCCTGTCTCAGCTCCCAAGTATGTTACTTGATTTTGAGAATATCCATGTTAATTCTGACAGTGCAGTAAACTGTTATGAGTCAGAGACTACACTTCATACCTACAATACATTTGAATTCTTTTAAGATGTTACATGAAAATTCAATAGCAAAAGCAGTACCCTTTGAAGGTCTCTGATGTCCATTTTCTGCAATGGCTTTGTGTGTGTTGTTGAGGCACTTATCAGTGCCTATTTAAAAAAGAAATAACTAGTATTTCCAGGGATGCACAAGAATTTTCTGAGTACTTTAATTAAGCAGAAATGAATAGGTTGGATAACTCAAGACACAGGGAGAATTTGGTAAATTAGAAATGGACAAACACTACTGTGTCATCTTACTCTACCCTGTTGGCAGATAATAATTATAGGTTTTGTGTTCTTTTTTTTAAGGGCTGTGAATTTTAAATGATAACACTCCTCTTACCTCAACATGAGAAACTGAGTCTCTATAATCAGCTCAAATTATTCCTGCTTGACTTGTATCCCATTATTTAAAGCATACTCTTTTCAGGAGTTAATTATTACATATTATCTTCCCTATAATGATTTTTTTTCTGCATCACTTATTTTTAGATGCACTTAGCCAAATGCCAGATAAAAATATATTTAGTCATTGAAACTGGTCCTCATTGCTCTGCCCTTCCCCAGCTCTGAATCATTTTTTTTAACTTCTTGGAACTTCTTTCAATTTGTCTCCTTCTCTGTGTCACTTCAATGAGCTAAACTAAAAGCCAGAGAAGTTTCTGCAAAGCAAGGAAAGAACTTCACTGACTTAGAATTCAGAGCTAATTCATAGCAGCATTTTATGGTAGTTGATACTTGTTAGAGAACCCCTTTAGAGAATCTTGAACTTCTTAGCCATGCTGCCATAAATAATTTGCTTTATATTTGCATGCTAATCAGAAGCAGAAGAACATCAAGATTTCTGGGGTTTATATGTTGGCTAATACAGTTATATCATGTTTTCTTCTACAGCATAATCTTGAATGTCTTGGTCACCATTCTGTATCTATTGCTTTGTCCCTGGCACAAAGGAGATGCTCCAGTGCACTAATGATGTGGGATAGTAAGGTGACCTTTCCAGCAAGAAGACAATATGGAGATTACTGTTATGTTAACCAGTAGAAAACAGTCATACTACTTTTAATAGAGGAGATCTGATTCTTAAGTAGGTATAAACAATTGTTTCCCTCTCTCCCCCTCCCATTCACATTCAGTTAGGTCACCTTTTTTGCTCATCTAAGATTTCTCCTTCTTTGTCTAGAGTCCCTCCTATGACCCACTTTCTCCCTAGCTTCCACATATTAGGGAGAGCATCTGATTTTTTGCTTTTTGTGACTGAGAAACACCCTAATGCACATGATGTCCATTCACAAACATATCAAAGTCAATCACTAAGAAGAACATGAGAAGGAGGGAGGAGGGAGGGAATGAGGTGAGAATTGGGGAAGGGTTAAATGAGTGCTATGTGCATGTATGCCTCTACCAGCTTGAACCTCATTAAGATGTATGATTACAATGCACCAATCAAACAAATAATTGTTTACTGGGTCACTGAAAAAAGTCAACAGAGGAGATTGAGTTACTGCCAGTAGGAATTTCAGAAAGCAATGATCACCACTGGGATTGAGTTTGGGATTATTAAAATTAGAAGCTTGGAGGATGAACACATGGGAACTAACACACAAAATCTGGAGGAGGAGCCGCTGCCCAGGCAATGTTGAAGCCTCTGAGGTGTCCCAGGAGACTCCCGAGCACTTGGTGTAGGCATGGCTGGCAGGGGAGGTTGTACTCAAGGTAATCCTGCCAACGTTGACTCCAGACTGATTCATTTGCTGCTCGGGGTAGGAACTGCTGCTACTAGGGTGAAGGAGTGAGACTAGGGTGATGTTCACCGGGACCAGAAGGATTGGGTGTGGCAATAGAAATGACAGGAAGGAAACAGGAAGGAGCAGATGTCCCTTCCTCCTGCAGGATCATGTCTCACTCTGGAATCTGCTCTTGGCAAAACTTCACCAGGAAAACTGGATCAGGGGAGATGTGGTTTACAGCCTTAGCCCAGCTGGCCTATGGGTTATTGGTCTTGCATTATGGATAAGATACTAAGGCAGAGAGGGTAAATAAGGGTAATTGACTTATCCATGCTTTCCCAGGTTCACACAGTTATGGGATAAAGAAGATAATAGCCCCAACGCTCTATTTCCCTGTGAACCATATAACATGGCATGGCAGTATGAGAATATGTATGTAAATATTGTTTTTTATACTATAAATATTACACATATTGCACATATTCAAGTACAAAATAAGGTTTTTGTGCATCTTCATAAAGCATAGAAGAAAATATTTTCCTCATATGAAAATGTGTAAAAGATTTTGTATTTTGCTCACATTGAGTCACAAAAAATAATTTTCTAGAAAGAAATGGCAATTCTGTTTATCAACTAATTCTAGTTACTTTTGATTTTTTTTTTACTTTGCATGTACCTACATTCTCTCTTTTTTAAATACATTTTTATTGGTGAATTGTAGTTTCACAGCATAATGTATTCAGAGTGATAGGGACACACATGCACACAGCACTTGGTGAACTTCTCTCCTGGCTCCTTCCCCATTCCCTTCCCTTCCCTTCCCATGCCAATCCCAGGCTGATGTTATATGTGAAATTACCCAGCCTGGGATTGGCATGGGTAATTTCACATATAACATCAATGGAAATGTTCCCTTCATTACTTTTTTATTTTAATTTAGATTATTTTCAGACAATATGTTTTCTCTGTAAGTCCAAGTGTGATTTGGGGCCATGTATTTGAACAGTCATAATCAGTTCATTTAAGAGAAACTATTAAACTCAAGAAGAGAACAGTCATTTAGCAGCATCTGCCATCACCAGCAGAGTTAGAAATCTGTCAACAGGTGTTTGTAATTGTAAAATAGCCCCTTTGTGTTGAAACATAGTGTACGAGATAATTGCACAGAGGCAATTTTCTGCTACTAAATAAATTTGTTTATATTGACATGGCCATATTTAGCACAGACTCACATTAGTCTTGCTGTTGACTAAAAATATTTGCTAGTTTAGAAACAAAAGGGAGTTAAAAGAGAATAGCATTCCATGGCAGTTTGTATAACAACTCAGGAAAACAGCCCTATTGGGTAGATTGAGCTAGGTATTGTTTGATATACCATTTTAATATCAATCATGACATAGCATCTGTGTAACAAGAGCCTATGGCAAATCCAGTTCTATCCAAATCTCCTCTATGCAAAAACCTATTTCTGGTGGTTTTGAGTAATGATCTAGAGGTCTGTGTCTTAGAGGCTCAGATTATAACAATTCAAATGCTTTTAAAGAAATATAAAAATGGTAAATGGGCCTTTTAAAAAAGCAGCATACAAGTCACATCCCTTTCAAGAGAGTCTCATCTCAGGATGATAGAGTAGAATAGTCGACATTCACAAAATATTAGCAGACATTATTTTACAAAAAATTTGATGCCATCATTCATGGAATGAGTTTTTATTAATTAAATTTTCTATTTTCAGCATTGCTAAACACAGAGGAGTGCAAAAGATGACCAAGATTGTGACTGTCCTCACAGAGATATTAATTAATCATGAAGACAACATTTTTTTACCCAGAAAACAAGTCAAGAACAGTTTAGGGCACTAATTAATTAAACCTGACTTTTCATAGTAACCAGGGAGATAATCCTTGATGGAATTAGGCTGGAAGTTGAAGCTGATTTCTAATTATTTTTGGTGGGGAGGCTTTCTACTGGAAGGGGCGGGTCCTTCCAATCTAGCTAATATCTCTTCTTCCTAGCAGAGGTTTCCAAACTTATTTAGATTACTCTTCTCTTTTCATAAAAAAAAAAAAAAAAAAAATCAGCACTCCTCTGGAAGTATATCTTCTTTAAGTAAACAAGTAAAAAGATGCAATGGAAAATTTGCATATTTGCATTCTTTTATGTAGGGGTGTGTGTGTGTGTGTGTGTACATTTTGTTGTTGTTGTTCTAGCACCTTCGAGAGTGCAGTATCATCCATTTTGAGAACCTATGCTCCACAGTGACTTTTCGGACTCCTTCTTCCTGCACCTCAATAGTTTTTAAATGTTAAAATATTATACACAATTTTATCCATCATAAAAATATTAGTAAGAGTAATAATGATTCAAATTAGTGAGAGAAGAAATGTCATTTTCAAAGCACTGGCAACAAAACCAGAAATAATCAAATGGGACTACATCAAGCTTTTGCATGGCCAAGATAATATTCAACTGAGTAAAAAGGATACCTACAGAAGGGGAGAAAATATTTGCAAACCATTCGCCTGTCACAACTCCTTAACAGTTGGATCAGGAGCAAGGCTAGATCCGGTGGAATCCTGCAAGGCAGACGCTTCCAAGAAAGGATACATGGCATATCCTGCTTTACATTATGGTATATTCTGGAAACATTGGGTACTTCAAGTCTTGTTTTTACACTTATTATTAAAGAACATTTCTTAAAAAACAGGTGGTGGCCAGTTGGATAACAACCTCTTGGCATTAGCTAAAAAACAGTGCCTTCAGACAAACAACATAAGAATTCTCTAATCACTTACGAACATTAGTCAGGAAACAGGCTCTCCAAAGTAATTCGGATATAGTTACTAATCAACCTTATGTTCTCCCTCAGCACACAGATATAGAAAACAAAATAGCTAAGCCAAAGAGATTTAGGTCTATAATCATATCTATGGATAAAGAAGGCTATAAGAATGTGGGTATCTGGTACCCCTTTATAGTGTCAAAGCACAGACAGCCTTTACCAACTCCCACAGTGTCTCTCTAGAGCTTCACAGGACACATTAATAAAGACAGACTATAGTTGACAAAAACAACAGGTGGTTTACAAAAAAACTCCCTAGCTTAGACCAATGTACACAGGCCTATTCCTCGTTAATCTTTAACACTGCTTTGTGCCAAAGTCAAAATAAAATCATTATATACTGATATAAAAACCTTTAGAAAAACAAAACAAGTTTGCTACCGTCAAACTGTCAGATGACCTGTCCATGAACTTCCCTGTTCTATGTGCTTCACTGCTGTATGAAATGTATAAAACCAGCTGCTTGTGAACAATAAAGTAGATGCGCTTCATCACTACACTTGGTGTGCGTATTCTCACGACCTCGTCTCCTTCCCCACCTGTCGACGGACCCCCAACTCCTGCTAGGGTTGGACACCGGCATTCGCCTATGATGGATTAGTCTCCAAAATGTATAAGGGACTCCCACAATAGAAAAATATTTAATAATCTGATTTATAAGTGGGCTAACGACTTGACTAGAAGACATAGAAATCTCCAAGGGATATATGAAAAATACTCAATGTCACTCTCATTAGGGAAATGCAAATCAAACACACAATGAGCTATCACCTTCCACGTGTCAGGATGGCTATGAATAAAACAACAAAAAGATAACCGTGTTTGTGAAAATGTAGACAAATTGGAACAATGCAAAACTGCATAACTGCTATGAAAAACAGTATGGAGATTGATCAGAAAATAAAAGATAAAACTACTGTATGTAGCCGAAATCCCACTTCTGGATATTTATGCAAAAAAAAAATTGAAATTAGGATCTCAAAGAAATATCAGCACTCTCATGTTCAGTATTCATGATGATCAAAATGTAAAAACAGCCTAAATACATATGAACAGATAAATGGATAAGTAAAATGTGGTAGAAATATGAATTGGAATGCTAATTAGCCTTAAAAAGGAAATTTGCCAATATGCAACAATATGGGTGAAACTTACAGCATCCCATTAAATGAAGTAAACCAGCCCCAAAATACAAATATTGCATAATTTCACTTATATAATATATCCAAAATAATCAAATTCATAAAATTGAAAAGTGCCATGGTGGTTTCTAGAAGCTGGTGGAGGCACAAATAAGGGATTATTAATGGACAGCAAACGGTTTCAGTTAAGTAGGACTTCTGCATAACATTGTAGCTACATTGACAATAACCTATTTTATACTTAAAATCTGTTAAGATTATAGATCTTATGAGAGTTTTTTTTTCTTGCAATAAACTGAAAAAAAAAATCCTGACATGTTTGTGCACACTTGTAATCCCAATACTTGGGAGGCTGAGTCAGGAGAATCACAGATTCGAGACCAGCCTCAGCAACTTAGCAAGGCCCTGTTTAAAAGAAAAAAAATGGGCTACGAGATAAAATAGTTTAAAAGAAAAAAAATGGGCTCAGAGATAGAATGCCCCTGGGTTCAATCCCTAGTACCATAAAATAAGAAATAAAAAACCTAAGGGACACCAATTGCTATAGGACATGGAAGACTAGAACTTTATGATGTCTAAAGTGGCTCTTCACGTGAAACTACACAGAAGAGACTTGCCAGTATTAACCTTCAAGCATGCATGTTTTCCTAAGTTTTTCCATTTAACATTTCTATGTGACTCATCTAGTGATGTTATGAACTGTACAGTTAAATTAAATTTTAGGTGTGGTTTTTCCCAGCAGACTTTTAAGAGCTTTGCCATTTGGCACCACTTGAATATGAGTGGTCAGAAGTTTTTTATTATTTGGCTAGGAAAGAAGAATCTACTGCATGCATTACCTAGTATCCATTTATTGAGATGGAAATGCCATAAATATTCTGAACTGCTGAGGAAGGTATTTCGGAAAGTGAGGTCTACTTTTAATCACTGCCAAACTAATTCATAAGGAGTGATTGGGAGTATGAAATAACACCATCGGAATCAAGTGAATTTTGTTCAATGCATATCAGTGAAACATAAGAATCTATAGACTGTGGCTTATATTAACTAATCAACTGTAAAATAAAACAGCAAAAATCTGAAAGCTTTAAACAAATCCAAATACTTTTTTTCTTTCCTTCACTGAGGCCTTCTATCCTTAATCTCAGTTCAGATGGAATTTTTAAACAAGTGTCATAAAGCACTGAAAATGGGATTTTTGATGGAGAGACTCGCAGGCTCTTAGGTACAGAAGACGGTAAGCAGTGCTATAACTTAACACTTACATAGCTCTCATATTTTTTGGAATAGTTTGCTTAAAACTGTTCTAATGTGTTTATGGCTCTTTTATATCAAGCCTGATTTAAACAGTGCCTTGTCAAGTTTTTACTGCATATGCAGGGTGGAGATACTTAGTTTGTATATTTATGTAGCCAAAATGTATAAAAACAAACCCACAGTGCAACTGCACTATCATATTGGATTTGTAATAAATTTTGGAAGGCCCAAGTCACTGTGCACTAATGGCAAAGCCCCCTCCCTGAAGGTACTTGAGTTCAAAATAAAGAGGAAAAGCAGAGGAGGAAAAAAAAAAAAAAAAAAAAAAAAACAATCACAGAAGTCACGGCATTAACACGGTAGGTCTCATTTCAAAGTCTGTGGTGGTAAAACTGCCTCTGCACAAGCCTTTTTTTTTTTTCCCTGATTTTTTAAATAAAAGTGGTCTTGGCCCACATCAGAGAATTGTTTAAACCTTTCCAGGTTAGAGTTCAAAGAACTTGCTGTTTCTGCTTTCTGCTTCCTATTGAAGACTCTACATGCTTTAATGTCATAGCACAAACAAGAAGTCAGTTTTGAAACTTAGTGACTATTGGAGAGGTGATGTTGGCCGTCCTTTCACGGTTATGTAAGCACATTTAATGATTGCCTGGAAGATTCTCTCTACAGACTCAGCCAACCCCATGAGTTCTGAGTTCTGCAAACATAAATAAAAGAGAAAATTATATAATAGCGCACACTTAAGATGGTCCATACTGTAAACCTAGCTGAGATCTCTGATTTCATTTCTCTTTTACAATGACCTAAATAGAATTATCAGAATAAAATATGGCTTTTATCTACTGGACTGTGTTTCAGCGGGCCAGATGGATCACACATATTGGGTTTGGTGTCTAGGATGAATAATGATTTTTAGTGATCTGATTTTCCTAATGAAAATTTGGATTGCACTTCTATAAATTATAGTGGAAATAAAAGGACAGGCTATTTGAACTTGGGGGCAGTCATGGAATTTGGGAGATTTCTTTCTGTGCTTTTTCAAACCAATTTCCTAAATGTTATTTAAAACTGCTTACAAAAGTACATGTAGGATGAATATTAGCGATGCATCTTAAGAAATGAGGTGTGAAGATAAGAAAGAGCTGCAATCTTCCTGTCTCAGCCTCCCAAGTACTAGGATTACAGACATGCACCACCACACCAGGCTCTGTGCATACTTTTAAACTGAGTGGCTTAAGTAATTAGAAAAGCAGGGAGCCCCAGGTTTATCTGCTGAGTGGTGCCCTCTCAGGACTGGTTCTGTTTTTAATTCTGCTCTGTTGTTCTCAGCCCATGGCTGGACAGTCTTGTCATTTCATGATTAAACATTGTCTGCTGCAGCTTCAAGCATCACAGGTCTTTATGGTGATGGTCACTAGGAAGAGGGGACATTCATGCCTGCATGTCTTTTTTTTCTTTTTTTCTTTTAATTGAGGAGAAATAATTGCTTCTGAGAAGGTGCCCTTCATGTTTCCATGTATGTTTCGCTGAATGATGTCTCTTTGCAGGGTCTGAATGAGCCACTAGCAAGGGAAGAGAAAAGCCATGATCGGTGTAGGGCCATCTGCATTGACTGCATTGCTTGGGATGAGGCATTTCCCTGGAGTACATGAGCACATAAATATCTGGGCTAAAGCAGACCAGGGAGGTCACCCCAGCCCATACCTGTCCTGTCTCTCAAAGTGAGAGTAGCCTCCTCCAGTTACTCTCCCTGAAACCACCTGCCTTTCCCCTTTCCTAACACTCAGAACCATCAATACTTATTTATGTGTTTATTTCTTAATTGCCTGCAAAAAATGGAAAGGGAGTAGGGATTTCATTCACTGCCGCATTCTTAGTAGGAAACACTGTGGAAATGATTAGTCAATATGTTTATTGCAGAGTCACTAGAAAAGGCATTCTGTAATTCACAGTAACATTGGACATTAACCTCTTAGGAGAAATGAAGCTATCTCACGTACAAAGACCTAAAACATGTTTTCAGCTCATAAACAAAGTACATTGTAAAAATCTCCCATGGAGTGGGCATGGTTTCCAAAGTCTTTAATCACAGTGCGCATGTTTGATGTGCTCTTCACAGACATGACTGCCACGTACCAGGCAGGCTCCTAGCATGAAATAGATGGAGGATGGTACACGGAGTCAATTGCCTTAGTGAGTTTAACAAAGAGACCAGGTGTACAGTTAAGAAAAAAAAAAAAAAAAAAAGCAAGGGAGGGTAACGGCGGATCACTGAGAGTGTAGTCATGGTGGGAAGCTTTCACTATTCCAAGGCAGGAGCAGTGAGAAAAGGGGGCTGGTCTGGACCCCAATGTGAGCTGTCACTGAGGTAAAAGTGGCATTTGATCCACCCTGTGGCTCCAGGCAGCCACAGCCAAAATACAGCCCAGCAGGGAAGGCGCCTGAACAATAAATATCCCAGCCTCTGCCTCTTCTCACATTCGATTGTCAGAACCAACTCGGTGCCAGGGGAGAGAGGACCCCAAGATCTCTAGTTCTCTGCACACACACACACACACACACACACATACACACACACACACACTTGTGCACACGTGCACACACTCACAGGTAAGCATTTACAAACCCAAGGTAAAACATTTACATTCCAACACTGGGAAAGCACAAGCATTTCCATTTACCACTGCATTATTTTAAGGGGAATTAATTCCTTCATACTTTAACCTGGAAGATAAGTTGTAACTTTAATCACTACTAGGGTTGTTTTTTTTTTTTAATTTTTATTTATTTATTTTTGTACAAGGTAGCAGGAACATAACACTGCTGTTGTCCCTGCTTCCGTTTTGCTATTTACATCGGCAACAATAACTCTTTTCTTTCACAATCAATGTCATGTTTTTCTTATCTTCTGGCAGCACCTAAAACTTAATTCAAACAGAACCCAAGCCTTAAGTGGTCCTTTGTTTGGTTGGTTGTTTTGTTTTTAGTGTGTGTGTGTGTGTGTCTGTGTGTGTGTTTTAAAGGTACTGAGGATTGAATCCAGAGACATTCTACCTCCGAGCTACACCCCCAGTACTATTTTGTTTTTTAGTTTTAAACAGGGTCTTACTAAGTTGCTGAGGTTCTCATTAAATTGCTGAGGCTGTCCTTGATCCTGTGGTCCTCCTGTCTCAGCCTCCCAAGTATTGGAATTACAAGTGTGCGCCACCGCACCCAGCTTAAATGATCCTTTCTATCTTGATTTGCTGTACCTTTCATTTACCATTATTCTTGATATGTGAGTTCTGAGATGCACAACCATGAATCCCTGACTTCCAGACAAAGCCCTAATTGCTTACTTTTAGCAGCATCCCAGATTTTTCTCGAGGTATGGATCAGTTGCCTGGAACAGTGGAGAATCCCTCCTTCCCATGTCTGTTTGGCAAGAGACTTGGGGAACCTACATTGCCTAGAAGACGGTCTCAGTTTCTGATTCCAGGGCACCATTGCTAGGTTCAATTGGGGATTCTTTTTCCCATTGGCACTGCCAAATCAGAGCCCATGGTTTTAGGATCAAGAGATAGACATTGCATCAGAAGGTGATTTGATAAGAATGAGATGTATACATAGCTTCACCCTTGGTCCCCTGACCTAAGGGACCATTCCAGAGCCACTGGCTTAAGACACGTTGCATTCTATAGGATGACCATTCAGTATTTCCAGCTGAATTACTGCCATTAATTAATTATGTGTGGCTTTGTCTTCAATAGCCATTATATCACTGTTAGTGCAGCTGCCTCTAGCTGATAGGCACACAGTAAGACCAGTGGGTGCCATGGGGGTGAATCTATTGCTGAACTTCCTGAACCAAAAACTTTGACTGACACTATTAATATATACAAAATCATCAATGCCAATTGAAATATCATGTATGGAGAAGGAGAAAGGGTGGGGTGGGACTAGGGAGAAAGTTCATCAAGTGCTTTCTGCGTGTAATTCCCTATCGCTTTGAATTTCACTATGATGTGGAATTACCATGCATCAATAAAATTATTTAAAAATAAAATGTGTCTGTAGATGAGTGGATTACAAAACTGTGGGATATGGACACAATGGAATTTTACTCAGCCATAAAGAAAAACAAAATCATGTCATTTGCGGGAAACAGATGGAACTGGAAAACATTATGTTACATGAGATTAGTCAGTCACAAAAAGTAAAAAATTGGATGCTCTCCCTAATATGCAGAAGCTAGGGAGAAAGTGGGGACTGTAGATGAAGAAGGAGAAACCTTAGATGAGCAAAGAAGGAGACATAACTGAAGGTGATGGAGGGGGGAAAACACCCTAATGCATATGATGTACAGTCATAAACATATCAAAGTCATTCACTAAGCTGAACATGAGAAGGAGGGAGGGGGGAGGAACAGGGTGAGAATTGGGAAAGGAAGAGTGCTGGGTGCATGTATGGCTCTACCAGCTTGTACCTCATGAAGATGTGTGATTACAATGCACCAATAAAAAAAATAAAATGAAATGAGTTCCTAATGTTGGTAGGGATACCGTGGTGATAAATCAGATGCAGTATGGCTTTAGCAGAAGTTTTGTAGACAAGGAAGAAATACCCATATCTAGACTACACATGTACTGTCTTGGAAAGTTACATTTTTTTCCCATGGTAAAATAAGCTTCTTGTAATCAACCTGCTACTAAACAAGTGGTTGGTACATCTGCGGAATGATGCTCTATCAGGCTTGAGTGTTGGTTATTGCTGTTGGCAGGTTGGTACTCAGCTTTAGCGGCAGCCAGATCCAATGTAGAGAGATGCTCGGGCTGCAGCTCATGAGTAGCTTCCATTCTTGCTACTGTGTCTGTTTTACATGTGGGCTCCATGGAGCGAGAGAAAAGGTGGAGGAAAGGGGATGCTTTATATGCATTTGCATATATATATGTATATTACCTACATATATATGCTACAAATATAGTGGTGGTCATCTGTTCATTTGATTATTGTGGCAGTCTCAGAAAACAACCCAAGAGATGGTGGTGTCAACCTTCTTATTTTATTGTTTTAATGGTACTGAGGATTGAACCCAGAGCATCTACCTTTGAGCTATACCACCAGTCCCTCCCTCTTTTTTCTTTTCTTTTCTTTTTTTTTTTTTTTTTGCGGAACTGGGGCTTGGACTCAGTTTCATTCTATCTCTGAACTACACCCACAGTCCTATTTTTTATTCTTTATTTTGAAACAGGATCTAAAATGAGGAGAACCTCACTAAGTAGCTGAGGCTGACCACAAACCTGTGATTTCCCCCTGTCTCAGGCTCCCAAGTACTTGGATTACAGCATGTGCTACCACAGATGGCTCCCCAAGCCCTTTTTATTTTATTTTATCTTATTTATTTTTTTGAAACAGGATCTCACTAGGTTTCTGAGAGTCTCACTACATTGCTGAGGCTGTCCTTGAACCTGTGATCCTCCTGTCTCAGCCTCCCCAGTACTGGGATTACAGGTGTGTGCACCAGGTCCAAACTGGTGTCAATCTTATAATGAAGTATTAACTGTTTTGTGAAAGTCATGTCCTGTCCCTACCAGGAGTACAGTTAAGGGCAACTGAACAGTTTGCATATATTAGATTTACTCCCTAAGCCATTGGCCTAATTCATTCACAATTTACCATGAGAATTTCATTTTAACTTTTTTTTTTTTTTACTGCAGATGCCATTGATGAAAGGATTAAATTAATTAGTTATGGAGACTGCTAATACCTCTTCAGGATGCTGAGGTTGATTTATTAAACACCAAGTCCCAAGAGAGTGCATGCCCATAAATAAATTTAGACCTAATTTAATATTCTACTCCTTTTTTTTCATCTTGTCTGCTGGTGACAGAGATTTGAAGATTCTGAGCTCTCAGCCTCCAGTATGCTTCACCTAATTCCATATCTCCAGTGTCAGGATTTCAATTCTCTTTAACCAAATCTTTACTTTAGCATCAGAGACCTGACAACTAAACATTTAACTCTACAGAACAAACAGGGTTGAAACTTGTAAGGTTGCAATCACCAGTATTTTGAATTAGCAATGTAATGCTTCAAAAACATCTTTCTTTCCCCTTACATAAATTCCCCATGATAGCCCATCTCATAATCTTAGCGAACACTCTTGCCGCTTTGGTAAGGCAGGGCCAATCTTGACCTTCACCTGACCTTCATCCCACATCTCCAATGCTGTTGGTACAAGTAACGGTGATGCTGCTGTTGGACACAGATTTCCAAGGTTTATTTTCCCAATGAGCAGTGCTCTGCACTGATGAAACATCTGAGCAGTCCTATCCCATTATCCTGCCTAAAGGATGTGTTTTGGGAATACCCATGGTACTCATTACTCTAACCGTCAGAGGTTCCTCCAGGAGACAGTTGTCACAATCAGAGAGTCAATTGAAGAGAGTTTAATGATGTGCTGTTGAATCGTCAAGGGACTAGTAACTGCAGAAAGCTGAACCTCCGTCAAGCCTGGAGGACGAGGGAGAGGATGCTGTTTCTGGAATGAGAGGACACTGTCGTGGAGGAGGACAGTCACGTGACAGGAGCTGAAGCTGAAAGAACGCAGCCACTGCCAGCTCCATCACCTGGCAGGGAAGAACCAGGAACCAAGATAACCTTGACTCGTTCCCTCACCTGCTGCGCATGCTCCTGGGTCTCTCCTTATCTTCTGACTGCCTGGTAGTCAGAGGATCCAAAAGCCTGGGAATTGTGGTTTGGGAATTTCATCCTTGCAAGGCACAGAGTACAAGCAGAAAGGCAGGAGAGGAAAAGGGGAACTTAGCCAGAACATCATGTGTATTTATTTATTTTTCTTGAAAGCAAGACAAGATGAATCGGGACAGCTATTGTTGTTATGTTGTTGTTGTAATAAATATTATTATTATTATTATTATTATTATTATTTATTATATACTATAAATATATAAATAACACTATTATTATTTGTGGTATTGGGGATTGACTCCAGGGGCATTCTACCTCTGAACTAAACCCCCAGTCCTTTTTATTTATTTTTTTAAATTTGAAACAGGGTCATGCTAAGATAATGAGGCTGTTCTTAAACCTATGATCCTCCTGACTCAGCCTCCTAAGTATTAGGATTATAGGAATGCACCACCATGACTGGCATGACATAATTATTTTACATGTTTCTGAGAGTACTGTAAAATAAACTCAACAGTGTTGGATTATGACTTTGTAATTATCTATGACATTTTTCCCCTAATTCCATATCTCCAGTGTCAGGATTTCAATTCTCTTTAACCAAATCTTTACTTTAGCATCAGAGACCTGACAACTGAACATTTAACTCTACAGAACAAACAGGGTTGAAACTTGTAAGGTTGCAATCACCAGTATTTTGAATTAGCAATGTAATGCTTCAAAAACATCTTTCTTTCCCCTTACATAAATTCCCCATGATAGCCCGTCTTATAATCTTAGCGAACACTCTTGCTGCTTTGGTAAGGCAGGACCTTACCAAAAACTCTATAGGGAGTTGAAATCAGCAAATTTAACCATCAGTGTGTTTTGATTTTTCTGAGTATTTATGAAGTTTTCTTTTTTAGTCATTACAGATACCTTGAGGTTCTGAAACACAGAGTTTGGGAGTCATTGTTCAAAACATTCTATGTCTAATAAATTCAGTCTGTAGCCAGTAATGGTAATTACAAATGGTCAATGCTATGGAAAGGAACTTTGGGTCCTTAGCTAATTAACTTTGTGTGTGTGTGTGTGTGTGTGAGAGAGAGAGAGAGAGAGAGCGAGAGAGAGAGAGAGAGAGAGAGAGAGAGAGAGAGATGATACATAGATAGATACATAGATAGATACATAGATGATAGATAGGTATTGGAGATCGAACCTAGGGATGTTTTGTCTCTGAGCTACACCCCCAGTCTTTTTAATTTTTATTTTGTTTTGAAACAGATTCTCTCTAGGTTGCTGAAAGTCTCACTAAATTATCAAGACTGGCCTTGAACCTGCAATTCTCTTGTTTTAGCCTCCAAGTACTGGGATTACAGGAGTGCAAACTATTAACTACTGAACAGCAGAGTAAGGAACTGTGTGAAAGGAGTTGCCATGGAGATGTGCTGAAGCTGTGTGGAAGAGCAGAAAGCATCAATGTCCATCGGCCAGTGACCCAGGCTGTGAGTCCTGGCTTTGTCAATTGCGCTGTGCTGTCTAGCTTGGCTCTTAAATGTCCCCCTGAAGTTTGGTCTCCAGCATGGTACTACTGGGAGGTGGTAGAAATTTTAAAATGTGGGACCTAAATCCAGGGATGGTGGTGCACACTTGTAATCCTAGTACTTGGGAGGCTGAGACAGGAGGACCATAGGTTCCTGGCCAGCCTTGGCAACTTAGTGAGACCCTCTTGAAAAATAAAAAATAAAACAGTTCTGGGGGTGTAGCTCAGAGGAAGAATGCCCCTGGGTTCAATCCTCAGCAACAGAAAAAAAATTGTGGGACCTCCTAGGACAATGGGGTTGTGGGGGGGATGCCCTTGAATAGGACTGTGGGACTCCACGTTCTTTTTCCCTCTTTTGCTCATGAGAAGTTTTGCTCTGACACATGGCCTCAGCATGGCGTGCTGCCCAGGTCCATAGCATCAGGACCAACCAATCATGGACTAAAGCCTTTAAGCCTGTGAGCCAAAAATCAACCTTTTCTCTTTCTAAGCTGATTATCTCAGGTATTTGTTATAGTGATGAAAGCTGACTAACACACTGTGTTAACCGGGAGAAACTATTAAAATTCTGAGTGCCGGGCAACTTATCTATGAAACAGCAAATAAAATCATAATCCTCTTAATAGAAACTAAAGTAAACACATTATTAAGTGTCTAACTTAGCACCTGCAATATGGTAAGACCTGACCCATAAGATATCTTTTTTTAGCTTTTTGTTTTCCCCTGCTTCTATTCACAGTTTCTGAGCTGTCTCAAAAATTCTGGGGACCTAGGGATGTCTGTTTCTGGAAACAAGATGAGGTCTAATATAAGCAATTCATATTTTCTATTTCAATGCAATATCCTCCCGAGTAGAATGGGAAGAAAAAGAATGGCAGGAGGAGCAGTCCGTGTCTTATAAGAAGGTATTCAGGTCAAGAGAACACACTGCCTTATTATTTCCCCTTCCCACTGCATGATTGGCAACCAGAGATGCCAAATTAATAATAAAGAAATAACTCTTTGCAGTGGGAGAGCTTTGGAATATATTATAAACAAGACATGAACAATTTTTCATGCAGACAGACATGTAATGTTCTCTTGGTAGCAGTTACATTTAAAGTTGGTACAAAGTGAGTAAAAACATAAAAATTTGATATCAAATTACAAAGGGCTATGGTGGCAACTTTAATTCTTTTTTTGTGTGTGTGACAACATTCCTAGGTGTTAAGATGAGAGAGAGAGAAAGAGAGAGAGAGGAGATATCTATATATATTGGCATTTAGTTCAAGGTAGACTTGGCAAATTTTAGTAGATTGTCTAGGCTTTTCTCCAAATCTTGCTAGACCCTGTGCATTATAAACATCATGTAGCTATTCATATGCCATTATAACTTGGTTGAGATGAAATACTTTTAAACCTGTCTACTAAATAGTTAAATAAATTAATCTACTTAACCTTTTTAGCACAGTACCTATTATTAAATTTTCCAAATATATATTGGATTTTTACATTTTTATTCTCATGTCCTATACATTGAGAACTCTGAGTAGAGAGAGAGAGATAAAGGTGTTGCTCCAGAATATTTCAATGTACTAACTTATTTAAATACAACCAAAATTTGCATCTACTGTAACATTAAAAGGTAATACATAGCCGGGCGTGGTGGCGCACGCTTGTAATCCCAGCATTCGGGAGGCTGAGACCGGAGGATCCGGGTTCGCGGCCAGCCTCAGCTACCTAGTGAGGCACTCCGCAACTTAGTGAGACTCGGTTTCAAAATAAAGAATAAAAAAAAAATAGGGCTGGGGGTATAGCTCGGAGGTAGAACGCCCCTGAGTTCAACCCCTAGTACCGCAAAAAAAAAAAAAAAAGGTAATACATATATATTTAATCTGCTTAATTTGATATATATTTAAGTTATATATTATATATTAATCTGCTTAATTTGATAAAGGAAAACTATAACATCATATTGCATGACAAATATCTACATGTGATTTCTTAGGAAAAATGTATTGAGTGTTCAGAGTTGGTGTGTGTGTGTATTGCTAAGTGCTGTTCAATAAATGTCACTTGTCATGAAAAAGATTCATTTCAACAATTTCTTCTCATTAGTATAAATGCAACCTATTTACCAACCCTTCTGAGTAATTTATTTTGGAATATAGAATATTCTGTCATATACCATTGCTCTTTTTGGTACAAAACTTTGTTACTATTATCACTGAAGCATTAGTTATAAATCAAATTAAACATGCTAATTGGAGAAAATGATGCGCACCTCGGGAAATATACATGAACATCCTTTCTTTTGTATTTTCTAATTTTTTTGTCTGGCATGGTACAGGTTTTACTTGGCCTGTGAACTTTACCATATGTGCATACTCTTTGACTCTCAGGTGCAAGTTCAGCAAAAGCTAAAATCAGATCATTCACTGGTGTATGTTAAAATGTGATTGCATTTATAATAGAATTCCATATTGGAAAAGATCATCCTTTAAGATTCTTCAAGTCATTTTTCCAGTGTTTTTTCTCTCTCTCTTCCATTTTTATTTCTTTTTAAAAAAATTTATTGGTGCATTGTAATCATACATCCTGATGAGGTATAGGATGGTAGAGGCAGCATGCACACATTACTTCCTCCTGCCTTCCTTCTCATGTTCAACATAGTGACTGACTGACTTTGGTAAGTTTGTGGATGTACATCATTGTATATTAGGGTGTTTCCCTCTTCCCCCCTCCCATCTCACTCAGTTAGATCACCTTCTTTACTCAGCTAAGGTTTCTCCTCTATTTCTTTTTGAGAAGCTTGATGGCATGTTGATTTTCAATCTTTCCAAAGATTGAAGTCCTAACCCTCTGGCCATTTGGAAATATTCTTATTTGATTGCCTGCCTAGTGTGGTTTATACATGCACTGGGGTTTGATGAGCCATCTCAACTAGAAATTCATGTCAGTTTAGGAAAAAATTATTGAATGGTATTTTTTAAAACCTATTGAATGATATTTTTGAAAAAACCTAATTTTTAATTGTATATTTCTGGATATCCTATTATTTGAATTTTTACTTCCTAGATAGATATTTTAATTTTCTTTACCTTTTTAAAATTCTTCTTGTTGTTGTTTTCCTTTCTTAATGGAAAGCCCCTTTGGTTTATCTTTCAAACATTCTTTTGCACTTGTATTTCTGGTACCATATTGTAATTTTAATAATTCTTTTGTCCTCAGAATACTCTTTTCTTATATTCTTCTATTCTTGTTTCATCAATAAGATATCTCCTCAAATCTCTTTGGGTATGCTAATGATCATATTAAAAATAAAACCTTCTGCTCCAAGCATTAATTTTCCTTTTCTCTCTTATTGTGGTTTTGTCTCTGTCAGAATGCAAGATTTAACTCAATTCCTGATGGTTTTGACCATCTCTGTTATTTTCAAGAAATTTACTTAAAAGCTTTCAGAAGACCAGGATTGGGGGTAGCTCAGACATTGTCCTCTAGTGAGCCTCACCGTATGATGATCCAATGCCATACACAAGAGACCACATACTCACTGAGTCTCTCTCGGTGGAGCTGGGGATCCTAAGACTGATAACCTGAACTTGGCTAATAATGGAATCTCGCTCTTCAATATAGAGATTTTCAAACAATCCCTTTGTTTTAAGTACAATTCCTGTGCCCTGGAACCTTGATTCCTTTCCAGAGTGCAGGGAAGGCAGAGAATCTGCCAGCTGACAGGGCTAGGAAGAAATGTGGGCCTTTGACTGTTCCTTCTATTTACCCTAGCATCTGGAGGCTACTGGTGCTTCCTTCCTTCACCTGAGCTTGATGGAATTCTCTAGCACAAACCAATCTTCTGGGTTCAGTGGCATGAAAAAAATAGCAATGGTTATTTATCACAGTTCTCTGATCATGCTGTGTGATGTTCTACTAGCTTTGCAGATTAACCATGGAAGGGCTTAGCTAGAATCGCTCAGCTAGATGCCTGTCCCTCTGTCTCCTTGTCATCTCTTCTATAACCCAAGAGTCTAAACAGATCTTTCTCATATGGTTACAGCCTCATTCTAAGAGAGCTCTGCTATTTCATACCTTATTGAGTTCCTGCTTATTTCACATTTGCTTAAGACTCAATCAGGTCACATGATCACAACCACATTGAGTGAGAGAGAATGAGAGCCATGAGATTAACAATTCACCATAGTGTGTGCACCAGTCTATACTCCCACCAACTCCATCATCTCTACAATGTCTACAATATCCAACTCCACCATCTCTACAATATTTCTTTCATTTTTAGTGATCACATCATTTTTAGTGAGTCAGGTGTGAGTATACTCTTTTCCCATTTTTAAAAACTTGAAAGTCAAAGAATGATGGCAAGTATCTATTTATATACTAGAACTAGTCTCCTATCACTGTTGTAACAAGTTACCACAAACTCAGTATCTTAACACACATTTATTATCTTAAGTTTCTGTAGATCAAAAGTCCTATGCTCATGGCCTCTCTCTTTACATGTAAAATTAGCAGCATATCATCTCCTAAACTCTCTCTCCCTCTTCCTGCCTTCTGCTTCCTGCATCACCTCTCTTTCTATGGTTCTGAATCTCCTTCTTTCATCTTGTAAGGATTCTAGTGGTTATACTGAGACAAATCAGATAATCAAATCTTCCTACCTTAAGATCTTTAACAATCACATCTGCAAAATCTCTTTGCCATGTAATGTAACATATACACTGTACTGGGGATTAGAGTATGGTCATTTTTATGCAGGAAGGGAGGAATTATTCAGCCTATCACAGTACTTTTTAGTCATTTTGATAATAATAATGTTTTATTATAAATTAAATATTGTATAAATAATGTTTGCCTTCATACATGTAAATTAATGAAAAAACTGAAGATATTTGCAAAGACTGCATATTTTATTTATAAACTATATATTAATGTCTATAAAATAGCTATCTATTTTAATCATGTCCATAATGGACATGAAAATTTTAATATCAATCTAGGCAATATAACAATTTAGCCTCTGAAGTTTTGGTAAAAGAAAAAAAACAAGGACAAAATGAGTAATTTTTAAAGTCTAACTTTAACCTAACTTGCCAGCATTACCCTCTATAGTTTCCTACTTAAAATAGCCTGAAAAAGTAGTCAATGGAATTGCAGGTTTCTTTCATTCATCAGTGCATACATTCATTTTCCCAGCAGAAACAACATAAGCACTGAAAGAGTAAGGATGGAGTGACCTGGTTCTGTCTTGGTCTTTCTTCCAGGAGAAGGGGATTAATGATTGTTTGCTGACTGAATTAATGAATGGCTAAAAATACTGTTGTTATTTTCCACTTCATCACCTTGGTTTCTTTCACATGGCTTCTTTTAAATATGCAGCTCCCTCTTCCCCGCTCCAAGGTGAATAATCTTCCTCGACCTTTAACTGTGTTTTCTCAATGCATAGGTATGCTGGTCCTTAGCTCCCAATTCTTGTCTTATATTTTTCCCATGGGCTTATTTTTATGGGCTCACATATGTGTTCTTGAAGCAAATTTTAAGTTCCTTGAACATAGGATTTTTCACTTTTCTGCATTTTGTATTATATCTACCACTATTAACATTTCTTGGTCTTCTGTTAGGAAGTTAACATGTGTTGCATCTGTATATTCATCTATTTTTATCCATCTGTCCATTCTTCTCTTTCTCTTCTTCCTGTATTTTTAGAGATGATACATTTTTCTGCAAGCATTAAAGTTTTCAATTAATTTTATAATTGTCAAAAGTCATCAACTTCAAGAAGTTCACATTTTGGTAGCTTATTGTAAACAGTTGATGATAATTTTAGGCATAAGCCAATTCGAAGGAAAGCAGCTTGGTAGCCCACTCTCTTGACACACACTCTTTTATAGGAGAGCATCAACTAATCTGGTCAGAATATCCTAAGTGTTGCCAGGGCATAATTTGCATTAATGTATGAAAATCCTCTGTTGATTATATTTGTATCAAACTGCCTGGGACTTGTGGAACACCATGAAACCGACTGGGAAGGGAGCAATGACAGATGGATTGGAAAGGAACATCTTTCCTCATGAATGTCATTTTCCATTTAATTTCACGTTCTCATTCAAAGATCCTAATGCATCATTTGAAAGAAAAGCCTTGTAGGGAATGACATTTGGGCGAGAGCCAATATAGGACAAAACTCAAGGCTGCAAAAGCCAGTCTTTTTGGCAACTGCAAGGAGAACAACTGTTTGGCAACAGATTACTTGATGGGAAGCCTCTAGAATCCATGAAAAATTAAAAATAGGAAGAGGGTATGGGTTTCTGTGGTTTTGCAGGAAGAAAATCCAATTCCCCTAGCTGCAGGGTTAAAACTGCAATGCCTGGACCTTTCCTAGCATTTATAGATTGCAGCATTAGATGACAACCAGGGAAGACCACAGTAAAAGTTGTAGTTAATTCTGTTCTAAATCACTCTGCCAGTCATACTCCATGAACTCACATATTACTTAATTAAACTATATCTGAATCGGCTCATAGCATAATAATGTGAGCCCTCTCTCCCAGGACACATTTCAAGGCTACTTAACTGTAAGCTGTGGAAGTGACAATTGTGACCACCCTATTCAATAGAGCAGGATCCTCAGTCTAGGGTTTGATCTTACAAAAAAAAGAAGTGGTTGACTTCCTATATTTCTAGCATATATTGATGTTTATTTTTCAGAGTATTATTTTCTCTTGTGACTGGAAGCGTGTCCCTCTATTACAAAGCCAAGAACTCTTGTTCTTCTGAGAGTAACTGGTAATTGCCAATGAAGCATGGATCTATGCTTCATGAAATTTAATTTGCAGACAAACCACCTGAGACCTTGCTAAAAGACAAGTCCTGATGCAGTCAGTCTGGTGTGAGAGACTCTTAACATTGCCTTCATTTTTGAAAATACATAATACATCCAGGTGTGGTGGTGCATATCTGTAATCCCAGTCTTTGGGAGGCTGAGACAGGAGAATCTCAAGTTCGAGGACAGCCTTAGCAAAGTAGTGAGGCTCTGAGCAACCTAGTGAGGCCTTGGTTTGAAAATAAATAAATAAGTAAATAATTAATTAGTTAATTAAATTACTAGGGCTGGGAGTGTAACTCACAGGTAGAATGCCTCTGGGTTCAATCCCCAGTAAAAATAAAATAATAAAAAAGACATGAAGCAATGTCACCAGCACACCCAAGCTCCTAGCCTTCTTCTCAGTGGGGTGTCCTCTGATGGTCTGCGTGTCTTCACTTAGAATGGCTGAGCTATGATGGTGGTTCCTGTTTCATGGTGGTCTCCTTGCTTCTTGGGGGAATCAAGCCAATTTGATTATTTTGGGGATGGGAAATACATGGCAGAGCACTGAATGAGATTCAAAGCATCTTCTTAAGAAACCACATGACTCACAGCAGGGTTGACATAGGACAACCCGGCTGGCTGAGACAGGAGGATCATAGGTTCAGGACCAGCCTCAGCAACTTAGTGAGACCCTCAGCAACCTGAGGGAGATCCTGTTTCAAAATAAAGTAAGGCTAGGATTGAACTCTGAGGTATAATCCCCTGGGTTCAATCACCAGTAGCAGAAAAAAATAAAGGAAAAAAGAAAAAGAAAAAGAGCTGGAGGTCAAAACTTGCTCTGTTACTATATAGCCCCAGGCTTTATGAATACATGCAGAATGTGAAAAAAAATTGCCAGACATAAAATTAACACTGTTTTATTTGAAGACATAATTAATTTTATGGCTTTTTAAAGTTTTTTCAAGGTATACTGTTTCAATAATCAATATGCTATAATATAGTATGAGAATTTAAATCCTGAATGTAGTAGGTTTTGATAGATATCTTCCCGTTAAGATAGTAGCAATGTCTGATGAGATGCATTATTCTAATTGATCTGGAAAACTTAGCTTTTTTCAGATGGGTGCACTTCCCATTGAAAATGTAGTCTGATGACTGAAACATGCTTCTTTGCTAATTATCTGAATCATGAAATTAAGAGTATACCATTCAGGAATATAAATACCACTTTAGATATTTGGAGCAGAAAGGGGCTGATGGAGGGGCTTTGCTGTTAAAACTTTTTGGAAAGGTTATGGAAGCTACTAGAAGCGAAGGCTTGTTTCCAACATACCACTACAGTTCTGGTCCAGGGAGTCAGGAAGGAATGGGTGATCTCAGATAAGGAAACTAGAAAAGACCCTGCTAATGGTCACTGAAATGAAAGACCAGGGACACTCCCTATGGAGTGCCCCAGCAAGCCTTTTCTCCTGGGAGGGGAGACCCTAAGAACAATAATGGTGTGCCTCATCTTCACATTTTCAAAATATCTAGGGAGTGAAGCTCAATGACAGGAGATAAACTGAATCCACAACCTTGGAGCCAAGAGAGTGAGAGAAATGTATTTCTCAAGTGGCTCCCAGAAAAGCAAAATAATAGAGTTGAGTAAGCACCAATAATATTATAAAAAAATAAAATAATTAAGAATAAATAAGTTCTATTTATTATCTTTAAAAGTTGAAGAATATTCTTATTTCTCATCATGGCCTAAAGAGCACACAGCAGTGTTTGAGGTCCAGGAGCTTTCTATGGTCTGCTGGTAAGTGGTATTCACCTGGCTTCCCAGGCACAGAGAAAAGTCTACAGGTAAATATGCACTCCCGGCCAGAGCCACTGTCTTTTATGTGACCTCTGGCTTCCTTGGTGGACAGACTCCTGAGAGATAAAGTCTAGCATGAATGCTGGTCAACTTTCTCCTCTCCAGATCATGTGGCTTCATGATGCTTTTCTTATGATGTTGCTAAAATAAAATTAATAGTCACAGCTACCCACCACTAACCTGAGTGAACATAGGCTAGCTCATAACAGTGGGGATACTAAATATGTCAACGGAGATAGAGTACAGTCTGTGTTGTTGATACTGTGCTATCCCATTGCCTACCACTTTCTGTCTTGCTCTTTCTCTCTCCTTCTTTCTTTTCTACCCTGATTTCCCACATAGCCAACAATGGGTCCATTACATGACTCAGTTTCCTCACCCAGGCCCAATACCAGCAGAAAAGGAGTTTTAGAGGTTGATGCCTGCTGGTAAGACCTGTGAAGGTATATGGGTGTATGATCTCTGAATACCAGGATTCCTTAACTTTTCTGTTGTTGTTTGTATCAGTTCAATCTTTTATGCTATCCTAGAGGACTTTATATTATACAACTCTATTCTCTCTTGTTTGAAGTGAACAGGAGGTGGGGAAGTCAGATACGGGCTGGTTTTCAAACAGTAGGAAACTCTGGGAGAACCATTATATTCCTTTTCCATTTTGTCTTCCTATGATGGCCCTTGAAATAAAGAAGTAGGAATAAATAGTATTTATGTATATAAGACATCTATGTTCTCTCTATATTGCTGATATTTTTCACCAGAAATCTTTTCATCTTAAGAGCCAGGGGAATTTTCCTTATTTTTAAGAAAGTCAGGGTGGAGTAGAATCTTGAGTATTTGAAATGGAAGAGATGCAGGTTCTCTTTATATATTATCTACACTTTTCTGCAGACTTTGTGAAAGACACAGCTTGTTGGAGGTTTTTTTCTTTATTTCTGTACCTGAAGTAAGATCATGTTAACCATCAATACTTAAAATACTGCTTTCATTTAAAAAGGAACTCAAATCAAAAATTGTAACTTTCTGTTGGAAGACATATCAGAGATTCTACCATTCACAAGCACATGAAAGCCTCTCATTGAAAGGGTTGGCTCTGCTAGGAGCAAGAATTTGTGACATTTGCCTCCTTATTTCCATACAAAATTGATGAATAGTTTATAAATGGATACTATGGGGAAAAGATGCACAGAACAGAGATGACTTTAAAAAATTGTAATGATTGTCTTTTGGCTGCTGGCCAAAGATGCTATGTCTGGAAGAGTGTTTAAAGGTACATGCTAATTTTCTACTGCTAAACTCTAAATGGGTTTGCTTTTGATACCTTTTTCTAAGTGTTGATGAAATAGAAAAGGAGAGAGTGAGAGCTACAGAGAGGAAGAAAGAGGGCAAAGGATAGAAGTAAAAGACAGGGGGGAAGGAGGGAAAACCAAAGAAAGACAAGAAGGAAGAAAGGGAGACAGGAAGGAAGAAAGAAAAATCTTGTATTTCAGATCCAAATGAATGATTTTTCAGGAAACAGTGAACTGGTTAGATAGGCCATAAAGAGGTTCTTACAATACATTCCGGTGCCCCATCTTATGGCTGAACTCAATAAGCAGTTTAGGGTCAATTGATAGAAATTGAAAAACCAAACCATCATCAAAAATATTTCTCTAGCCTTGTGTGGTGGCACATGCCTGCAATTCCAGTACTTGGGAGGATAAAACAGGAGGATTGCAGGTTCAAGGCTAGCCTCAACAATTTAGAAAGATCCAGAGCAACTTAATGATATCCTATCTCAAAATAAGAAATAAAAAGGGGTGGGGGCATAGCTCAGAGGTAGAGTGTTCCTGGGTTTAATTCCCAGATAGCCTCTCTCCACAATGTACCTCCTTCCTGGTTTCCAAACTAGGAACTGGCAAAGAACTATGTTACCAAAAATCTAGTCTTATGAATTTGAGAAAAAGAAGGGTTCTCTAAAAACACTTTGGATTTTATAGTGTCAATTATGATAAAAGGCTTTTATATATCTATGAGCTCATGACATTCTCAAAGGAGCCCTGTAGAAGAGGTAGATGTAGCAAAGGTTTTGAGATTCCATATTATAGAAGGAAGACATCTAAGATGACCCTAGTGATCTGAGCCCTTTCATAATCCATTCCTTGATTATGAGAGGTACCTACAAATTAGATGACATGTCACTTTTGTGAATATGTTCTACTACAGAGAACAGTTGGCTTTAATAAAAGGAGATTGTCCTCAGTGGACCTGACCTACTGAGGTGAGCTCTTAAGAGTGATTGGGCTTGTCCTGCAAAAGAGACTCAAAGCACAAGAAGGATTCAACACAGTAGAGAATCTCCCCTGTTGGCCTTGAAGCTGGAAGGGGCTACATACTATGACATGAATTGGCTTCTAGAAGCTGAGGGGCCACCCCATGGTAGCCAGAAAGGAAGCTTTTCAGTTAATTTGTATTATTAATACTTCTCCATCAGGTTCTGTGAACATTTCTGGTAAAAGTCCTGCTGGTAAATATTTCAAGTTTTGTGCCCATAGATAATCTGTCTCTGTGGCATATTCTCTCTCTCTCTCTCTCTCTCTCTCTCTCTCTCTCTCTCTCTCTCTCTCTCCCTCTGTCTCTCTGTCTCTTCTGTCTCCCTCCCCCCCTCCATTTCTCCCACCCTCCCTGTTTCAATAATGCTCTAAAATGTAAAATGAATGATCAGATGTATGAATGAATGAAATTATTCTTAGTTCAAGAACTGAACTACAATAGATTGTACCTATATAACAGGTGCAGGTGACAGGTGGCAGGTGATAGCTTGAGGTCTAGACAGTTAACCAAGCAATAAATTAAGCTCTGAATTGGGGTATTCTGAATTGGGGTACATGAAATTTTTGCATGGTCACAAAGAGATGTATGATACCAAGCCTTTATGTCCTATCTGTTAATTCACAATGGAGATCAATAACCATACAAGGATTACAACGAAATGCAGTGATATAATTAGGAAGATCAAGTTTTGAGTTTCTGTTGTTCTCGTTTTTAATACGATTTATTTAATAGAGAATTTATGTAATTTAATTTTTAATAAAGGCTCTGTTTAGCAACCAACATTTCCTGAAACTCAACAACTGGTTTTCACAAGACAGTATTAGACAGTTGTAGCACAAGGCCAGCTGTGCCCTTAAAGGAAAGAAAGGTATATATTCACTCTACTCTTTTCCTTCCTGACAGGTGGAATGTGAATCCAACATATGTGATGATGGGTCCCCCTTTGCCAGACAGATGTGGCTACATCATTGGAGATGTGAGAACAAGGAAGAAGCTACCTTACCAGACTTGGATCCTCATGCTCCTATATATGAGGCAGAAGGGAAATTCATTTTTATCTGGTGTAAGCCATTATCATTTTGGTTGGGCCTTTGTTGCAGTAACTGCTCCTGTATTCTAATTAATAAGTAGATATTAGCATTAGGTGATGCTCTAAGACACAGTTGATTTCACTCCCTTGTTCAACCAAGGAAGCTGACTCCCAGGAAGGCAAAATCCCTTTCCCAACATTGCATGGCTGTAAGTCTCATGCTTAGCATTTAAATCCTATATTTTAATTCCAAGCCCACTGTGATTTCACACCAAGTGGCATAACAAGTCAATCATTCATTCGTACATGCATGTATACATTCATTTATTCATCAGTACTGGCATCCACTTTGTGAATTAGCTGGGCTGCAAAACTGCTCTTGACTGACAAGTGGTTCTGTGCCTAGATATGTTTTATTATTAAATAAATGATGTCATTTGAAGAAGGAAACACTTTGATGTAAAACAAAAGAAAAGACCTTACCTGGGTATCAGGGAAGAGGACAGAGGTTGTAGTAGTATCCTTTGTATATAAAAGTAAATTCTTTGCTGTGCAGGAAGCTATGGAATTTGCAGAAACACAGAGGGAACAGTAATCTAATATCCAAATGTCTGCATATCCCACATGTATTTACTTTAATTTTCTCATATTAACATGCTCCAGGGCCATTTTGATGATTACAGTCTTCCAGGACCATGTGTGGCCCTGAGGACTTGGCTCATTCATAACCTAGAGATTGACACATGGACTTGCATTATAATCATTTTAGATGTCAAAATATTCTCCGCTCTTGTGACATGAGTACATATTAATTAAATAATGATATTAGCATTTTCTTATGGAATTAGTATTTCTTATTAAAACCAGCCTTTTTTTTCCAGTCGCTGCTGAAAACATAGTGCATCTCTAATTGAATGTGGCTTTTTCTTGAATTAATGCTCCTTCTTTGTTATGTGTTTAGGAATATGTTTATACATCAAAGGCAATATCGATTTTTCCCCTCAAAATAACTGCTTTAGGGAATCAAACTATGTTTTATGTTTTCTTTATATTTGTCTTAGTCCTGGTCAGTCTAAATCAAATCCTTAATCCCAAGGGGTAGATTAATTTAATGTTCATTGCTGCTTCTCTATACTCACACCATCTGAAGACAAATGGTTTGGGGCTACTATTATTTAATATTGTCATTGTATATTTCTTTCTTTCCTTTTTTTTTTTTTGGTACATTCTGTTAGGAGAGCAGGTGGCTCCTTATTCTAGAAACATAAAAGATGGGATATATAGCTTTCACTTTCTACTTTTTGCAGAATTTATTTTTTTAGAGGATGCTTTGTTAGGTTGGCTTTAATTTGTGAGTCGCTTTTCTTTTGGGCTTTTGGCTACCAGTTCATGAAGAGAGTCCAAGCTTTTCCTGCAGCCTCTAAAGCCGGGCCATGGACACATCAGCTAAGAACAACACAGGCTACCTTGTTCTCTCCCAGGGGAGTAAAGGTATCTCAAAAGGACTCCTTTGTAAACACTGGCTGGGAGACAGGCACTCCAACAGAAAGTTCCAACCCAACACTCCCACCAAGGCTCTGACTTCTCCCTGGCAAGCATTAGGAGCCATACCATAGTACAACACATGTGCCATATGTCTTGCCAGTGGGTGCCTGAAAGCTGGGAGAGGAAAACTGATACCTTCTATGGGGCAAACTTGGACCAGTGAGAGATGAGATGAGGATGAGTTGACAATGAATTTGTAGATGCCGTACATCTTTGTGTTTTTTTGTTTTTGTTTTTGTTTTTTTTGTCCCTTAATACATTGGCCTAAGGTTAGGAGTTGCTGTACAAGTGGCCCAGAGATGATCTATGTGATCAGCTGTTTTCTTTGTGAGGTGGTGGCCGCACTACTTTACTTCGCACTATACCTTGGATTGCATCTTCCATTAAAACATAACTACTGTGTGTGTGTGTGTGTGTGTGTGTGTGTGTGTGTGTGTGTGTGTGTGTGAGAGAGAGAGAGAGAGAGAGAGAGAGAATACTGGGGATGGCACCCAGGGGTCTTCTACCTCCTAGATACATCCCCAGTCCTATTTTATTTTATTTTTAATTTTGAAAAAAGGTCTCGCTAAGTTGCAAAGGGCCTAAATTGCTGAGGCTGGCCACAAACTTGCAATCCTCCTGTCTCAGCCTCCCAAGTATGAGATTACAGGTGAGCACCACCATGCTCAGCTCCATTTTTTTAAATGAGTTGTTTAAGCAAAGGCCACAGAGGCTGACAAGGAAATAATTCCTGAATTTTTCTTGTGAACATGGCTCCCACTAAAAATAAGTTAATCCTTCCATGGTTACATCTCAATAGCATATTAAATATCCCTCATCTAAAATGCCTGGGTCCAAAAGTTCTGTGATTTTGAATTTTCTCAGATTTTGGAATATTTGCGCATGTATAGTGAGATATCTTAGGGATGAGATCCAAGTCTAGACATGAAATTCACTCATGTTTCATATATACCACATACACATAGCCTGAAAGTATTTTTATATAGTACTTTTAGTGTCTCTAAAAATATTGGGAGACAGGTAGTCACTTTGTGACCTGTCATTGAGGTCAGGTGAGATTTTTTCCCATCAGTGGAGAACATCAGGTTGAGGCTCAACAAATTTTTCAGATTTGGGATCATGTAGGAGCTTGGATTTTTGTAACATGGAAGTTCAACCCCAAAACTGAAACATTTATTTTAAATAACAAACTAGGGGACTCCAGTTGCCCCTGAACCTGCTGGAAGATGACGGAAGACTGACTGCCTCATTGGTTTAGGATGAACCATAACTACTCCACATACCATCGAAGGGATTCTAAAGCAGCCCCCAAACTGGTAGATAACCAATGCCTGGCTGGCCCATTACCAAGGACTCCTGCTAGATGTTCTCTGCATACCCTTCCAGAACCTTTTCACTTTAAATCCAGCTACTTTACTGCCCATCCTGAAGGCTGAGGCTCTGGTGCATGACTGTATTGAAGTCTTGGCAGAAGTGACTTCAGTCCAAAGGGACTTAAGAGACCAGCCTCTGAACCAGAGTGATTGCGTATGGTTCACAGATGGGAGCAGTTGTATGCAAAATGGACAAAGGTATGCTGGGGCAGCAGTGGTGGACAACAAGGGCAAGGTAATATGGGCCAACAGCCTACCGAAGGGCACTTCAGCAAAGAGGGTGGAGTTAATTGCATTGACTCAGGCCTTGAAGCAAGCTGAAAATAAGCGACTGAGTGTGTATACTGATAGCCACTATGCCTTTGGGACATTACATGTGCACGGGGCATTTTATCAAGAACGTGGTTTCATGACAGCAGAAGGAAAAAAAAATTAGGAATGAGTTAAGAGATATTGGACCTCTTGGCGGCTGTACAGAAGCCAAAAGAGGTAGCTATGATCCATATCCCAGGCCATCAAAAAGGGGATAGCCCAGAGGCAAGAGGCAACCAGGCAGCCAATGAAGCAGCATGGATAGCTGCTATAGCAATAGAAAATTTTAAAATCCCCTATGTTATGACTGCACAACTGCCTGTGCCGGGGGCAAAACCTGTGCCACCCTTGCCCGAGTATTCCCAGGAAGAGGTTGCTTGGATGCAGGAAAAGTCAAAAGCAAAGTCAGGCCATAATGGATGGTACATGGACACTGAAGGCAATTGGGTTCTCCCCGAGGATTTGGGAAAACACATGATCCAACAACTTCACCAGTCTACACATCTTGGAGGAAAAGAGCTCCTCTCTTTACTTGAAACAGCTGGCTTATGGTTCTGGCACCAGCGACGGATGGTCCAGGAGATAACTGAAGACTGCTGTGCCTGCCAGCTCATGCAACCAGGGAAATAGCCTAAGCAACGTAAAGTACAAGGGAGAAAGGGTGGAGGCAGGGACAGTTCTGGGAAATAGATTATACAGAAGTAAAGCCAGGCAAGTATAAGTATAAGAATATACTAATTATGGGGGATACCTCTTTGGTGTGGGTGGAAGCCTTCCCCACTAAGAGGGAGATGGCTATTACAGTAGCAAAGAAATTGTTAGAAGAAATAATACCTAGATATGGAATTCCTATTACTATAGGGTTGGACAAAGGACCCTCCTTTGTAAGTAAAATTATACAAGGGCTTTCTCCAGCTTTGGGGACTAATTGGAAATTGCATTGTAAATAACCCCCAGAGTTCTGGGCAGGTATAAAGGATGAATAAAACCTTAAAGGAGACTGTAAATAAATTGGCAATAGAAACTGGTGGAGACTAGGTCACGCTCCTTCCCTATGCCTTATGCAGGGCCAGAAGTACACCCTACAGGCTTAATTTAACCCCTTTTGAAATCATGTTTGGCTCTCTGCCCCCATCCTGCAGCGAAAGCCGATTCTAAATTCCTTACAGGGGCTCATAGGATGCAGAGCCCGGAGATTGGGTCTGGGTCAAGCGGCATCACCATAAGATGTTAGAGGCGAAATGGAAAGGGCTTTATGTGGTTGTCCTTGTCACCCCAACTTCCCTAAAGGTGGATGGCATAGGACCCTAGATACTTCACTCCAAGATCCAGAAGACCAGTGAGAAGGACATCGAGAGAGTCCAAAAGGAGTGGGCAGTGACAGCCAACCCTGAAAACCCCTTGAAGCTCACACTGATGGCTCGGAAGTCGTGAAGGGTTATGGGCAACAGCAACTCGTCGACTGCTCATCATGGACCGCTGTACTTCGAAGTCGTCTCTGTGGACTTTGGTACCTTGCAGCCTCTTTCTGATAAGGTGGAAGAGGTGACAAAGAAGGGTCTCCCTGAGCCACAATGGGTTCTGTGCTTGTCCAGGGTTTAAAACAAGCAGTCAAAGACAAATGTGTGGGAAAGTAGAGTCCCTCTATTGTAAGGACTGGTCCTGTGTAACTACTAATGATGGAGAATGGAAGTGGCCAGTATCCCCTTTGTACATTGTAATGTCCAACGTGCAACCTTGTACAAGGACATGGTACTCAGAATATTGTAACATTGATTCGTGTCAGGTTCACTCACTGGACGTCAGGGCTGGTTTGGGGAGTATACCTTTATCAGAGGCCGTATTTTGGGACGCTAATTCAGATCAAGCTCCAGGCCACCTCAGTCCAGACTGCCCAAATAGGGCCTAATAGAGTTCTGACCCAGGACAAGCCTTTGGGCCCAAAGAGGGGGAAGATTCGCCAACAACCTTGACAAAGTCCCCACCTAGCGAAACGACCAAAACTCAGGGGTGTGTGGCACCTATCCATATCCCAATAGATTCACTCTGGGTACTAATCCAGTCTGCTTATGATGCCCTAAACCTTTCCAATCCTGATGCTACAGAAGCCTGCTGGCTATTCTATGATATGCGCCCCCCATTTTATGAAGCTGTAAGCTTAAACTTAACCTATAGCATCTCCCAGGAGACCAACCCCTCCATCTGTGAGTGGGGAAACCAGAAGGTGGGATTGACTCTGCAGGAGGTGTCAGGGCAAGGAAGTTGTGTAGGGACTGTGCCTCAGGACAAGAAGGCTCTGTGCTCCCAACAAGCCTCCTTACACAGAGCACAGGATGGATCATCCCAGGAGATGGAGGCTGGTGGGTTTGCTCTAAGACTGGCCTCACTCCTTGCTTAAATGTACAAGTGTTCAACCGGTCCAGAGAGTACTGCATTATGGTAACTGTATTCCCTAAAATATTATACCACCAGGAGGAGGAGTTGTATTCTCACTGGGCATCCCAACCCCGTTTTAAGAGAGAGCCCCTAATAGCTGTAACCCTAGCTACAGTCTTTGGACTGGGGCTTGCAGGGGCAGGAACTGGGATTGCAGCCCTCGCAGTCCACCGCCACTGCCTGTTGGCCTTGCGGGCAGCCATAGACAAAGATTTAGGAAGATTAGAGGCTTCCATGACACTCTTGGAGAGGTCACTTACCTCATTGTCAGAAGTAGTGTTGCAGAACCGGAGGGGATTAGATCTGGTGTTCCTGCAACAGGTTGGGTTCTGTGCGGCCCTAGGAGAAAAGTGCTATTTTTATGCAGACCACACTGGTGTAATGAGAGAGTCCATGGCCAAAGTCCGAGAGGGACTCATCAAAAGGAAGAAGGAACGGGAATCACAAGAAGGGTGGTTTGGATCATGGTTCAATAGCTCTCCATGGCTCACCACTCTAATCTCCACATTATTAGGACCACTAACTATTCTCATACTCACATCTGGGCCGTGTATCCTAAATAAACTGGTTGCCTTCATCAAGGACCGGATAAATGCAATGCAACTCATGGTCCTCAGACAACAGTATCAAACCGTGCCCAACCCTGTGTATAGTATATGAGGAAGATTCCTCATATGAACAAAAGATAAAGGGGGGAGTGTAGGATGTTGAGTTGGCTAGGACAGCTCCCCACCCTTCCTGAGACAGGATAGCCCCCACATTTCCTGAGACAAGGTAGTCCCCACCCTTCCTGAGACAAGACAGCCCCCACCCTTCCTGAGATAAGGTAGCCCCCACCCTTCCTGAGACAAGGTAGTCCCCATCCTTCCGGACTCATCCTAGCCCTGGCAACAGGGCTCCACAAATCCCCTGCCTTCTTTGTGTTACCTTTCCCCGCCCCACGCACAAGTTTCCCCACCTCTGTACACTCCCTATAAAAGGCTGAACTAATACGAAGTCGGGGTTCGTGCCATGATTCCACTGCATTGGAAAAGGCCGAACCCCAACTCGAGTTGGCAATAAACTCCCTTGCAGTACTCTGTGTGCAGTGATCCTCTCTTGGAGGAGTACGCCCGGATTTGTGCATAACAAACCAATATTTAAGCCGGGCGTGGTGGCGCACGCTTGTAATCCCAGCATTTGGGAGGCTGAGACCGGAGGATCCGGGTTCGCGGCCAGCCTCAGCTACCTAGTGAGGCACTCCGCAACTTAGTGAGACGCGGTTTCAAAAATAAAGAATAAAAAATAGGGCTGGGGGTGTAGCTCGGAGGTAGAATGCCCCTGAGTTCAATCCCCAGTACCGCAAAAAAAAAAAAAAAAAAAAAAAAAACACCAATATTTAGAAAGTTGCTTTACAAGTACAGGGATCATGTGTTGAGAAATAGACTAAAATATTGTAAAACGTAGGTTTCTGAGAAGAATAATTCACTGAAAATAGCAGCAGAATTTATGCTTCTGATATTTCAGTCCCATGGAAATTTTCTTTTGAAATGCCAGTCAAGTAGAAAACATTGTTTCTCACCATGAATGAACATTACCAAATGAGAACAAGCAAAGGCTAGAAATGTAGAGCTTGCTAAAAGGGAGTTGACCACCACCCTTCCCCACTTGGCAAAGATTCCAACACAGGAAGAAGAAAGGAAATTTTTACAATGGGGGGGGGTTCAGGTGGCTCCTGGCATGGGGAGAAAATTGTAGGTAGACTAAGCACAGTGAGGTCGACTATGCCACTGGTGAGGGGAACATTCTCTGGTAGCATTGGGTAAAGATTTTCCCCCATCAATCCTAAGTTGGAAGCAGGGTCAAAAGTTAGGAACATAAATTTTCTCTTGTATGTGGAATCTAGAGAGAAAATAGGAAGCAAAAGGGACTTCAGACAAATGAAGAGAGAGACACAAGTAGAAGAGCGAAAGAGGGCAGGGGAGGGAGGTGGGGAGAGAAAAGGGAGGAGCAAGGAAGAAAATAGTTCAAATAATGTTATGCCCATATATAGAGGGGTATCACTATCCATCTCACTAACATCCATGGGGAGGGAAGAAGTGGGGAGCAGGGTACAATGCAGGGGAAAACACATCAAGTGATATGTGCATATCATCACTATGGTGTATAAGTGATGCACCCATGAGGATCTGGCCTTTTGGGGGCAGTTGCTAAAAGGGCTGTTATTTGGTATCTAGGACTGGTTGCTGTTTAATGTGGGTTGGCAGTTGTTGTAGACTGTGGTTCCAGAACTGGTAGTTGTACGGACTATGGTTTCTTGCAGAGAATGACTCCAAGCTCTACTTTCACAAGTGGCCTGGCCATTGGTGTATGTATATTCAGTCAGTCTGTCCACCCCAATCATCCCAATCATGAGAGTGGTCAAGAAAGAAAAGTGCAATGCAGATGAACGCATTCCAAATATTGAAATTGGTCCATAATCTACTATTTTTTTTTTTGGAGTGGGGGGCTGGGGATTGAACCCAGGTGCTTCTTCCTCTGAACTTCATCCCCAATCCATTTTATTTTATTTTCAAACAAGGCCTCATGAAGTTGCTGAGAGCTTTGCTAAGCTGTTGAGGCTAGTCTCAAGCCTTGATACTCCTGTTTCAACCTCCTAAGTACTGAGATTACAGGTATACATCAAACCCAGTTCATAATCAACTTTTTTATTGGTACTGGGATTTGAAGCCAGGGACATTCTACCTCTGAGCTACACTCCTAGCCCTATTTTACTTTTTATTTTCAAACAGGATCTTGCTAAGTTGTTAAGGGTCTCACTGAGCTGCTGAGGCTGGCCTCAAGCTTCAATCCTCCTGTCTCAACCTCCCAAGTTTGGGGATTACAGGTGTGCACCACCACATCTGTCTTCATATTTTATTATTAATTATTGTTTCTCTGGAAACATTAAAGAACTCATTTAAAATATAATCTTAAATTAAAATAAAGGGGTTACTGAGATTGAAAAGGCTAGATAAACCAGAAGATCACCACAGATAAATTGCATTCTTCATAGTATTAATATCCTATGATTGACAAGCTAAAGAACAGTGTCAATCCAAAAAAAAAAAATCTAAATGACTGGGTGATGTAGGATGTTAGCAAGTTGTACAGAACTCATAGTATTTAAAAACTTCAAATAAAGCATTACTACTTTTCTTTCTTAGATATAGAAAAATTATGTGGAATAATATAAATCACTTCAAAGGTTTCATTTGGTATAAAGGCAATGAATGTTATCTAAATTGTTCAGTCCAACAGATAATCAATGAAATGCCTGCAAACATGGTATTTTTACTCAGTGATGTTATAATTTAATTGTCCAAATTTAATAATACATGTAGGCAAATTCACTTTCTTGACTTCTCTGACCAGAGAAGTCCTTTAATACCCACAATCATAGCACTGTGGGTTCCTCCTGTAACTCACTCAGTCACAAGATGTACAAATGACTGGAAACCTATTTTATTATGATTCCTCTCCTGGCACAGTCCCCTGTACTTTCAAAAAAGTTCACAACTTTAGAATGCTAGGCTGTAATCTCGGTACATGGGAGGCTGAGACAGAAGAACTGCAAGTTGGAGAATAGCCTCAGCAACATAGCAAGATCTTGTTTCAAAAAAAAAAAAAAAAAAAAAGAATTGGGGTATAGCTTTGAGGCAGAAAATCCCTGTGTTTTAGCCCTAGTACCAAAAAATAAAACAAATAAATAAATTTTAAAAATAGGATACTTCACATTGGTATGACTGGTGAGAAATTATTTTTATTAGGGATATTATAAAAATAAATATTAGAAGTTTCTCTACTCTTCAAAACTTGGTGTTTTTTAGTTGCCATTAAAAACTTACTTAGTGTCAGTGAAGTATTATTACCCAGATTCCAGATCCTAAAATATTTGTACATCATAGACTTTTGAATTCAACAATTCTAATCTAACCCATAATATTTTGTCACTTTAAGATCACCCAATTTATTCATCCCAAATATCAGAGATGAGGTCATAGCAACCTGGAAAACAACAGCAAGATAGTAGAAGAACCACAGGCAGAGTTTGAGTTGTTTAAAAAAATACAATGAAATTAAAGAACTAGCCGGGCGTGGTGACGCATGCTTGTAATCCCAGCATTCGGGAGACTGAGACCGGAGGATCTAGGTTCGCAGCCAGCCTCAGCTACCTAGTGAGGCACTCTGCAACTTAGTGAGACTCGGTTTCAAAATAAAGAATAAAAAATAGGGATGGGAGTGTAGCTCGGAGGTAGAATTCCCCTGAGTTCAATCCCCAGTACCACAAAAAAAAAAAAAAGAAATTAAAGAACTAAGGAGAATTTTTGTTTTATATCAAGCAAAGAAAAGAGAATAAATGTTATTTCTGAAAATGGTAACTTACTTATTTTTGTTTGTTTGTTTTGAGGATTAAATTTATTGATTACCATGAATGAAAACAGATGTATATTGCACACAATATGTCCTCAATAAATATTAATACCTTGTAATGCTATTGTCATCCCACAATAGAAATTTGGTGATTTCCATTGTATATCATATCATCATATCCTACATTTTGTTCTGACAGATGACAGCATATGATATCATCTATAAGATAACAACTGTGAACCCTACATGCTTACTTTCCTTCCTTAGCAAAATTTAAAGGAATTTAAGAGAGGCTGTTATGAATTTTTTATTTTTCATAATAATTGGTGCATTGTAATCATACATCTTTGTTAGGTACAAGCTAAAGGCATATATGCATACATTTATCATTTAACACCTTCACCAATTCCCACCCCACTCCCTCACCCTCCCTCCTTCTCAAGTTTAGTTTAGTGATTAACCGTGATATATTTCTGAAAGTACATCATGTGCATTAGGGTGTACCCCCTCCCCACCCCATCCAACCCCCTCAGTTAAGTCAATTTCTTTGCTCATCTAGGGTTTCTCCATTTTCATCTGGAGTCCCTTTTATGCCCCATCTTCTCCCTAGCATCCACATATCAGGGAGAACATGTGACTTTTTACTCTTTGTGATTGACTAATCTCACTTAACATGTTTTCCAGTTGCATCCATTTCCCTGAAAATAACATGATTTTGTTCTTCTTTATGGCTGAGTAATATTTCATTGTGTACATATCCCATAGTTTTAAAATCCATTCATCTGTCGATGGACATCTTGGCTGTTTCCATAGTTTGGCAATTGTGAATTGTGCAGCTATAAACATAGATACACGTGCGTCCATCTGATAGTTTGGTTTCCATTCTTTTGGGTAAATACCCAGAAGTGGTATTGCTGGATCATATGGTAGGTTTATTGCCATTCGTCTGAGGATCCTCCATACTGTTTTCCAAAGTGGTTGCAATAATTTGCAATCCCACCAACAATGTTTTAGGGTTCCCACTTCTCCACACTCTTGCCAGCATTTGTTGTTGTTCATGTTTTTTATGATTGCCATTCTGATTGGGGTTAGGTGAAATCTCAAGGTAGTTTTGATTTGCATCTCTCTGATTGCTAATGATGTGGAACATTTCCTCATAAAATTTATTGGCCATTTGTATTTCTTCTTTGTGAGATGTCTATTTAGATCCTTTGCCCATTTTTTGATTGGCTTATTTGTTTTCTTAGCTGTGATTTTCTTGAGTTCTCTGTATATCCTAGATATTAATCCTCTATCAGAGGAGTAGCTGGCAAAAATTTTCTCACACTCTGTGGGCTCTCTGTTGAGGTTTTTGATAGTTTCCTTTGCTGCACAGAAGCTCTTCAGTTTAATGCAATCTCATGTACTGATCTTCCTTTGAGTTGCTTGTGCTTTTGGGGTATGGTTGAGAAAGTTTTTACCTGTGTCTATGTGTTGAAGTGTTGGTCCTATGCCCTCTTCAAGTACTTGCAAAGTCTCTGGCCTAACTTCCAGGTCTTTGATCCACCTTGAGTTGACTCTTATGCAGGGTGAGAAAGTGGGGTTTATATTCATTTTCCTGCATATGGTTAACCAGTTTTGCCAACACCATTTGTTATAGAGGCTTTTTTCCAGTGTATATTTTTGGTTCCTTTGTCAAAAATCAATTGAATGTAAGCACGTGGGTCTTTCTGAGTCTTCTGTTTTGCTCCATTGGTCTATGTGTCTGTTTTTTCTGCCAATACCATGCTGTTTTTATTACTGTGGCTTTGTAGTAGACTTTGAAGTCAGGTATTGTGATGCCTCCTGCATGGTTCTTGTACTTTGGCTATTCTGGGCTTTTTGTTGAACAGAAGAGGTGATAATGGACATCCTTGTCTTGTTCCTATTTTTAGTGGGAACTCTTTCAATTTCTCTCCATTTAATATGATATTGGCTGTGGGCCTATTATATATTGCCTGTATGATTTTGAGGTATGTTCCTTCTATTTCAATTCTCTGAAGTGCTTTTAGCATGAATGGGTGTTGGATCTTGTCAAATGCTTTTTCAGCATCAATTGAGATGATCATGTGATTTTGTCTTTGATTCTGTTTATGTGGTGAATTACATGGATTGTTTTCTGTATGTTGAATCAGCCTTGCATCCCTGGGATGAACCCGGCTTGGTCATGGTGTATAATTTTCCTGATATGGTTTTGAATGTGCATTGCTAGTTCAAAAAATACTAATTTTGTTTGGCAGTTTTGCATCTAAGTTCATCAATGATATAGGCCTATAGTTTTCTTTTCTTGAGCTGTCTTTATTTGGCTTTGGTATTAGTGTGATGTTGGCTTCATAGAATGTGTTTGGGAGGGTCCCATTTCTTTCTATTTCACGGAATAGTTTGAGGAGTATTAGGATTAGTTCTTTTATAAAAGTTTTATGGAATTTGCTTGGAAAACCATCTGGCCTTAGGCTTTTGTTTGATGGTAGACTCTTTATTACTGTTTCTATCTCTTTGATTGCTATTGGTCAGTTTAAGTTTTTTATATATTCCTGACTCAACTTAGGGAGGTTATACTTCTCTAGAAATTTGTCAATTTCTTATAGATTTTTCATTTTGTTGGAGTACATTTTTTGAAATAGTTTCTGATGATCCTCTGTATTTCAATACTGTAGGTAATGGAAGGTGGTAATATCACCTCTTTCATCTCTTATTTTGGTAATTTGGGTTGATTCTCTCTTTCTTTTGGTTAAGTTGCCCAATGATTTATCTACCTTGTTTATTAAGAAACCAGTTTTGTTGATTTTCTGTATTTTTTTATTCTATACTTCATTAATTTCTGCTCTGATTTTCATGATTTCCTGTATTCTACTAGATTTGGGGTTGGACTGTTCTTGTTTTTCAAGTGCTTTCAGGTGTGTCATTAGGTTATTTATTTGGTGATTTTCTGTTCTTATGTGAACACTCAGTGCTATAAATTTTCCTCTTAGTACTGCCTTCAAAGTGTCCCAGAGGTTTTGATATGTTGTATCTCTGTTTTCTTTGGTTTCTAGGAATTTTTTAATTTCTCCCCTTACTTCTTCTATGACCCAATCCACATTCAGCAGCGTGGTGTTCAGTCTCCATGTGTTTACATGATTACTCTGGGTCTTCTTAGAGTTGATTGCTAGTTTCACTCCACTGTGGTCTGAAAAGATGCAGGGAATTATGTTGCATTTTTTGAATTTGCCAGTGCTTGCTTTGTGGCCCAGAATGTGGTCTATTTTGGAGAAGATTCCATGTGCAGCTGAGAAAAATGTGAATTCAGCTGTAGTTGGGTGAAAGAGCCTATATGTGTCTAATAGGTCCATTTGGTTTATGGTATTATTCAGGTCCAAAGCATCTTTACTGACCTTTTTTTTAGAAGATTGGTCTAGTGATGTGAGAGGAGTATTGAAGTCTCCCAGTATTAGTGTATTGGGATCTATATGTATCTTTATATCATACAGAGTTTGTTTCATGAAAGTGGCTGCACCTACATTTGGGGCATAGATGTTGATAATTATTTCTTCTTGCTGTATTCTTCCTTTTACTAGTAAAAAATGACCTGCTTTGTCTCTTCTGATAAGCTTAGGCTTCAAGTCTAATTTATCTGCTATCATGGTTGCTACTCCTGCTTGTCTTCAAGTTCCATTGGCATGGATTACCTTACTCCAGCCCTTCACTTTTAGTTTGTGAGAATCTTTGCTTGTAAGGTGTGTTTCTTGCAGGCAGCATATAGATGGATTCTGGGTTTTGATCCATTTTGCTGCCTTGTGCCTTTTTATTGGGGAGTTGAGACCATTTATATTCAGTGTGATTATTGAGAGATGATTTTTAATTCCTAACATTTTGAGTTTTGACTTCTGTTTTTGGTGGTATTTATTCTTTTTGCTTATTTGTTTGCTTCCTGGAAATGAGTGTTTCTCTGGTTCTGACATTTACTTGTTAGTTCTTCTTTGTGGTTAATCTCTTTGAATATTTTCTCTAGTGCCGGTTTGGAAGACATAAATTATTTTAGTTTCAGTTTGTCATGGAAGATTTTTATATCCCCAACAATTTTGGGAGAGAGTTTTGCTGGGTAGGAGAATCTTAGCTGCAAGTTATTTTCTTTCAGAGTTTGGAATATGTTACTCCAGCCCCTCCTGGCTTTCATGACTTGGTTTGGGAGGTCTGGAGTGATTCTAATTGGTTTGCCTCTAAATGTCACTTGGCCTTTGACTCTTGTTGTCTTTAGAATTCTCTCCTTAGCCTCTACATTAGTCAGCTTCATTATTATGTGGCTTGGTGAACCTCTTCTTTGGTCTTGTCTAAAGGGGGTTCTATATGTTTCCTGTACCTGTGTGTCAACTTCTCTTTAATGTTTGGAAAATTCTCTGATATTACTTCTTTGAAAATATTGTTATTCCATAAGTTTCAACTTCTAATCCCTCTTCTATGCTTATTATTCTTAGGTTAGCTCTTTTAAAATTCCCCAGATCTCATCAATGTCCAATTCATACTGTTGATTTTTTTTCTAAATTATGTTCTATGGATTCATTTTTCGAATGATCATCTTCTAAGAGTGATATTCTATTTTCCATGTGGTCTAATCTACTGTTTATAGTTTGTATCGATGCCTTCACTTCAGTTATTGCATCTTTCACTTCCTTTTGTTTCCTTTTCATGTCATCAGATTCTTTGTTTATTTGTTCCTTTATTTCTTCCCAACTCTCCCTACATTCTTTCCGAAAATCCTGTATTGTTTCTAATATTAAAGATCTGAATTGTTCTTCTGGTAATATCTGCCATTCTGGGTTGGTGAGATCTGTTATTGAGGGGTTGTAGTGGGTCATTGTTTCTTTGCTATTTTTCCTTGCCATGGTTCCCCTGTTCTTAAATTTATATCTTTGCTGCTCTTGCAAGCTTTCTCGTCCAATCTCTGCAGTGGGGGGTTAGAGGTGTCTGCTGGATATACAGGAACAGTTTGTGTTCAGTGGTAAAGGTTGGGTGGGAGGTCACAGTGATGAATGTAAGAATAGGGTAAAGTAGAGTGTATGGTCCAGTGAAATAACAGGTTGCATATGTTGAGGTGATATATTGTAAAGATTAGAGATGGAAGCTATGTCAGGGGATTCTGATAGTCAATGTAGAGTTTTGAGTGTGGTAGTATGAGATGGTCTTGATATGAGACAGGGGAAAAAGGAAAAAGAAAAGAGAAGAGGAAAAGTGTTGAGGAGAAGAATATAGATGGGAGAGAGGGAAGGAAGCTTGTAAAAGGGACAAGGAGGAGATTCAACAAACTAAGCAAAAAAAAAAAAAATAACAAAGCAACCAATCATCCAAACAAACATAAATAAATCAAGGCAATACAAAATTAAAACAGAGTAAAAACAAATAAAACATAACACAAAAAACCCCAAAACCCAAAAAACAACAGCAACACTAAGAAACAAAAACAAAAACCCTGCTAGTTTGTAAGTACGGAGCTTAAATTTTCTAGTGTGTCTCTGGCATTCTTATTTGTTCTATCAGTGCCAGCAGGGGGTTCCACTGATGCCTCTCCTGCTGCCAGCTTGTGTCTCTGAGCTCTCCACAGGGCCTGTCTGTTTCTCTCTCTCTGCCTTTGCTGGTGGCAGGAGTGCAAACTACATGCCAGGCATTTTCCAGGGTGCCTGGAAGTTCCTTATGTCCTGTGTGCACTGGGACCCTCCCACACTTTTGCTCTATCCCATCACTTGAAGGGCGGTGACTGAGTCTGTGCTTTGTATAGGGCTCCCCGCACCCCGGGGGTGCAATTTAACTTACAGATCCCTGATGCTCTGGTTCCAGTGGGAGAGATGATCTGGGGTGTCCCAGATGTTCTTGATCACTGTTGATCCTGTGGGGATATGCCACCTGATGAGGGTGTGGAATTCCATAGTCGCTTACTCCACTTCTGGTTGTTAGGTGAGCAGGAGGTCGTTGGAGGTCTTGGTGCTAATAGATGATGCTCCTGGTGACTGCCAAGATGGTAGCTGGCAAGATGGTGGCTGGCAAGATGGCAGCTGGCAAGATGGCAGCTGGTAAGATGGCAGCTGGCAAGATGGTGACCACCAGTTTGCAGTGGCTGCTGGTTTGCAGTGGCCGCTGGTTTGCAGTATACACCACTGCCATGTGCGCATGTGCGCGCACCAGCTCCTTTGTTCTCTCTGAGTTCTGTTCAGCTGTTTTTGTTGGTTTATTCACTTTTTTTGCTGCTTTGCTTTTCTTTCATTCTGTCAAGAAGCTGTGTTTGCAGCAGTTTTGGTTCAAGCTCTGCAGTGCAGTTGATCACTGCTCCAGCTCTGACACGAGAGGTGAGCTGGGGTGGTCTGGCGGTGGAAGGTGTGGGGATACACCACCTGGTTAGGATGTGGCTTAAAGGCTGCTGTGACCGCAACTCCATGGCTTGGGGCCGCTGCTGCACAGTCGGGCTTTCTGGGGTCTCTTTAGTTGTAGTTCAAATTTCGTTGTTTTGTTCACTTTTTTGTCGCTCTTTTTCTTCCATCAAGAAGCTGCTTTTATGGCAGATTTGATTCTTGAGCTCACAGCACCTGAGGAGAGGTGTTTCACTCAGATGCCATGTTGGGCTCCTCCCTGTTATGAATTTTTAACCACATGTAAATACACAATCTTCTGTGCACAGGTATGGGAATACACATGGCAAGACACATTGCCTTAAAAAGTATAATTATTTTATACTATACCTAAAACTTAGTACATGATAGGCCCCAGTCCATTACTTTATAGAGCCTTCAAGTGAATTATTTTAAAATAAAAATTGCAGGTCAGATAAAATCATCTTATAATTTTAAGTAATGTTCAGCATAAGAATGCATATAACTTAGAAATTTTCTAAGACATAATCATGGGATCCATAGTAACCAATCATAATGCATTAATTATGATATGTGTTCAGCCACCAAATTAAACAGCAGGATGGGCATGGTAGTGCATACCTGTAGTCTGGAAACCTTGGAAGACTGAAACAGGAGTATTGCAGGGACAAGGCCAGCCTCAGCAACTAAGCAAGACCCTCAGCTACTGACTGAGATCCTGTTCCCAAAATGCAAACAAAATAGAACTCAGTGCATTAGATCAGAGGTAGAATGCCCCTGGGTTCAATCTCCAGCACAAAAAGAAAAAAAAGCACTTGCTCTATAGTAATTTTAATTTTTTCAGGATGTCATTTTCTTTAATATTGTCAGTAGAAACCAAATCTGAATACTTTTTTTTAATCTGAAAGCAAATCAGAAACTCAGAAGGGAATATTAGTGGTTAAACAATACCACTATGTGACCACAGATCATCTTTATGGAAACTGAATTGCGTGAGTGAGAGAAAAAGAATAGGTTAACAGGGAGGGACAAAGAGGAGTGATTCTAGCAGAAATTAGATTCATAATTCTATTTTATCTCCTAATACAGTGTCATCCACAGAACAATCACACACACACCAAATGTATGTTGAATGAATACGTGCAAGATTAAAAGATGGCTAAGTTTTGAGGGAACATGAGGGAATGAGAATGCCTATAAAATAAGAATGGATATTCCTAACCAGCCAAATGGATGACCAGATGAGTCCCAGTCCCTTCAAATGCTACAGCGATGATTTTCAGGCACAAAATCTTTTGAAATTCTTACATATCTTTTAGGATCTGAGAGTCATTGTTTTGAATAGTCCCAATTTTGGCATTATTTTTCTTATTTCTTCCTAAAACGGAAAGTTCGATGATTTGTAAGAAGCTAAATGTCACTTAGCAATTAAAAACAATAGAGGAGTATATTTTATTAACTTATTTGTATAGGGTAATGAATCATTTCTACCTATGAATGAAATTAGGAAAAAGAACACAAAATACATTAACTAACACTATTAAAATAGAGGCCTCAACTTAAAAATTTGCTATTTAGGAGTTTATAATGGCCTTTGAGTAGAGTGCTTCATGAATAGTCTCTCATTTCTTAAAATGGTACTATGTTCATGAGTTGAAAGAATTAATCTTGTAAATTTTTTCATAATACCAAAGTAATTTACAGATTCGATGCAATCCCCATCAACATACTGGTGGTATTCTTCGTAGAAGTAGAGGAAACACTCTTAAAATTCATGTGGACCACAGAAGATTCTTAATAGCTAAAGCAATTTTGGGCAAAAAGGACAAAACTAGAGGCATCATGATATCTGACCTCAAAATATGCTACAAAGTTAAAACAACCAAAATTACATGATAGTGGCATAAAAGCCAACATATAAACCAATGAAACAGAATAGAGAACCTAGAAATAAATCCATGCATCTATAGCTAATTGAGCTTTAGCAAAGGCACTAACATACACTGGAGATGTTCTCTTCAATAAATGATAATGAGAAAATGAGATACTTTAAATAAAGGAATGGAACCAAACATTTATTTCTCACCAAATACAAAAGTCAACTAAAAGGCCAGGTGTGGTGGCGCACGCTTGTAATCCCAGCATTCGGGAGGCTGAGACCGGAGGATCCGGGTTCGCGGCCAGCCTCAGCTACCTAGTGAGGCACTCCGCAACTTAGTGAGACTCGGTTTCAAAATAAAGAATAAAAAATAGGGCTGGGGGTATAGCTCGGAGGTAGAATGTCCCTGAGTTCAATCCCCAGTACCGCAAAAAAAAAAAAAGTCAACTAAAAAATGGATCAGAGACCTACATATAAGATCAGAAGCTCTGAAACTACTGGAAAACAACCTATAAGGCATTGTACTAATATAAATAATGATAACAAAAACAAAAATAGACAAATGGGATTTTATCAAACTAATAAGTTGTGCACAGCAAAGAAAGCAATCAACAGAGTAAAGAGACAGATGTGAGAAAATTCTTGCAAATTCTTCATCTCACAAGGGATTAATATCCAAGATATAAGGAACTTTAAAAGCTAGCAGCCAAAAAGAAAACAACAACAATAAATAATTCTATTAAAATAGACACATGATCTGAATAGACATTTCTCACATCTGCAAAAGACCAACAAGAATATGAAAAAAATGCTCAATATCACCAGTCATCTAGAAAATGCGAATGAAAATTGCAATGAGATAACATCTCACTCCTTAGAATGACATTCGTCATAATTTAACAAACACAAAATAACAAATGCCGTAGAGGATACGGAAAAAGAGCAACTCTGATACACTGTTGGTGGGAATGTAGATTAGTGCAGCCATTATGGAAAATAGTATGAGGGTTCCTCAAAGACCCTAAAAAATGGAAATATTATATGATTCAGCTATCTCACTTCTGCATATTTATCCAGAGGAGATGAAATCAGTCCATTAAAGAGATATTTGTCAGGTTCTAAGTAGCATATTCTAGCATAATTTTGTCATGGACCAATGCCTACATTTAAATTTATTTTAATTCTATGAATTTTTTATTACACATATGTAGAAATAAAGTCAACTTGCATATTAATTATAATAGCTTATAGCTTATTTCTTTCTTATGCTCCAGATGAACTATTACATCATGTATGAATAATAAAAATTTACTTTTCTATCCCCTTAGCTTGCCTTATTGCACTAGTAAGGACTTTCAGTAAAATGTCACAGAGAATTGGTGATACCAAGCATCTTCATCTGATTCCTGACCCCAAGGGAACGCTGTCAATATCTCTCAATGAACTGTGAGGTTTGCAGAAAGATTTCTACAGATATTCTGCATTAGATTAATGATGTTTCCTTCTACTCCAAGTCTGCCAAGAAAGTTTTCATTAACTAAGGCCGAATTTTATAAATTGCTTTTTCTGCATCAATGGTGGTGATTTTGTTATTGTCTTCATTATTTGTTAATGTGGTTAATTAAATTGATTATTTCCCATCTTTGGGGAGGCAAAATTTTTTTATGTATAGCTCAAATTTTGATAATTCTAGAAGGAATGACCCTCAGACAAAGAAATAGGTATTATCATAAAACTCCAAATATCCTGGGACTCCTTCCAGTGGAGATAATGGATGAATGGACTCTTGACATCTAAAGGCACATATCTGTTTTACCTTATTTGAGGGAGGAGAGTATATGACTTCTTCAATTCAACATATTTGTGTAATTAATCCTTGTTTTTGCAAACAGTAAGTAATTATAGTTTGTTTATCCTCATTGCCGGATAGCATTTCATTGAATGTGGCAGTTTTTTATATATCCTATTGCTTGTGGACATTTGGTTTGCTTTTTTTTCTCTTATGATCAGTCCTTTTAGAATTATAAACATACATATACCCCTAGAGTGGAATTATTTTTGGACCAGAGGCAATGAGTATTCAACTTTAGTAGATAATGTTCAATAGTTTCCCAAAGTGATTGTACCAATTTACACTTTCAGCAACATTGAATGAGAGTTCAAGGTAAATTTTCATTAAGTGTTACTATTAGAGAATATCCTTCCTGCCTATAGACTTAATAGAGGGCAATAAAAAGTAGCAGGGTCTTTTGTTCTTCTATATGAATTTTAAGACTGTATCTTAGAAAACAATGGTCCTAACATTTATATAGAAGAACAAAAAAATCCACTTTTAAAAGGAATCTCCACGCTGATCCCATAGCAGGTGAACTAGTTTGCATTCCCATGCGGTACTGGGGATTGAACTCGGGGGCATTCTACCTCCAAGCTACACCCCCAGCCCTATTTTTTATTCTTTATTTTTGAAACCGGGTCTCACTAAGTTGCGGAGTGCCTCACTAGGTAGCTGAGGCTGGCCGCGAACCCGGATCCTCCGGTCTCAGCCTCCCGAATGCTGGGATTACAAGCGTGCGCCACCACGCCCGGCTGTTGTTTGACTTCTTGATGATTGTCATTCTAATTGGAGTTAGATGGAATCTCAGTGTACTTTTGATTTGCATCTTCATGATTGTTAATGATGTTAAACATTTTTTCATGTATTTATTGTCCATTTGTGTTTCTTCTTTTGTGAAGTGTCTATTTAATTCAATTGCCCATTTATTTGGGTTTTTTGTGTTAAGTCTTTTAAGTACTTTGTATATTCTAGATATTAGTCCTCTATCAGAGGAATATCTGGCAAGGATCTTCTCCCATTCTGTAAAGCTTTCTCTTTAGACTCTTGGTGATTCACTTAGAAGAGCAGAAAGTTTTAGCTTATTGTCATACCATTTATTAATTATTATTTTAATTTCCTGAGCTTTGGGGGTATTGAGGAAGTTTCTGCCTGTACCTATATGTTGGAATGTTGGACCTGTACCTTCCTCTAGTAATTTCAGTCTCTGGTCTAATTTCCAGGTCTTTGCTCCATCTCAAGTTGACTCTTGTGCAAAGAGAGAGGTAGGGATTTTATTTCATTTTTCTACAAATAGCCAGTTTTCCCAATACCATTTTTGAAAGGTTGTCTTTTCTCCAACATATGTTTTTGGCACCATTGTTGGAAATATATTGGCTATAAGTGTATGGATTTGTTTTTATATCTTCTATTCCACAATAAAGATACTACTCTTTCCAAAGGGACTGGAATCAGAATATTATAGTAATATATGCATATTCATGTTCATAACAGCACAACTCACAATAGCCAAATTATGAAGCCAACCTAGGTGTCCATCAACAGATGAAGGGATTACAAAATTATGGGATATACACAGAATAAAATTCTATTCAGCAATAAAGAAGAAGAAAATTATTGTCATTTGCAAGAAAAAGGTGAACCTGAAGAACATTATGTTAAATGAGATTAGTCAGTCACAGAAAGTGAAGGGTCATATGAATTTCTGTCATATGCAGAAGATATGAGTAATCAGGATACCAAAATAAACTCCAGATAATGGAGGAGAAACTTCAGTGATGCCAGGCAGGTGGTCTACAGGAAGGTAGGGAAGAGAGTGTGAGGATCAATGAAAGAATGACTTCCATTGGCTTTATGCATGTATATGAAAATACCAGTGTCAATCTCAATATACTTTATGGGGAAGGGGGAGAGGGGAAGCATCCAGGAGGAAGACCATCAAGTTGTAGTGCACATATGTCACTGTTACTCTGAACTACATTATGATATGAGACTATAATGCACCAGCAAATGTATAAAAAAATCTTAAAAAAAGAAGAAACATTTGAATAAAAAAGCAGCCTTTTCATGTTTAAAAAGAAGAAGAAGAACAAAAAACCCTAATAGCCAAAGCAATTCAGAAACACAAGCTGGAGGCATCACAATACCTAATTTAAAATTTTACTAAAGAATTATAGTAACAAAAACAACATGGATCAGTGGAATAAAACAGAAGATACAAAGACAAATTGTTAAACTTGGAGCCAATTGATTTTTTACAAAGGTGCCCAAAACATATGCTGGAGAAAAGACAGTCTTTTCAACAAATGTTTTTGGAAAAACTGGATAGCCATATGTAGAATTATGAAACTAGACACTTACCTCTCATCCTGCACAAGAAAATGTTATGCTAAATGAGATCAGCCAGTCCCAGAAAGCCAAGGGTTAAATGTTTTCTCTCATATGTGGAAGCCAGAGAGAAAATGGGAAACAAAAAGAACTTCAGAAAAATTAGGAGAGAGACCAGTAGAAATGTGGTGACGGTTTGGAGAAGAGAGGTGGGTAGGGAAAAAGAAGGATTGAGGAAGAAAACATTTCAAATAATGTTATGTCCATAAAAGAAAGTATCACTAAAATGTATGGAAAGGGAGGAGCAGGAGCAGGGTGGGATGGGGAGGAAGATACACCAAGTGCTGTGTGCATGTATGAATGCATCACTTTGAATCTCACTATGATGTATACTTATGATGCACCAATAAAATATATATTTAAAGTCACAGGGCTGGTCTCAGTTCGAGTGGAGTGAGTTATGTCATATCTGGTACTTACACTTTCCTTCTATGATGTTGAACAAATCACCTTCTTGCCAGTAACTATCAAGTACACATCAGTTGAAAGAAATATCATTACTAAGCCGGGCGTGGTGGTGCACGCTTGTAATCCCAGCATTCGGGAGGCTGAGACCGGAGGATCTGGGTTCGAGGCCAGCCTCAGCTACCTAGTGAGGCACTCCACAACTTAATGAGACCCGGTTTCAAAATAAAGAATAAATAATAGGGCTGGGGGTATAGCTCGGAGGTAGAATGCCCCTGAGTTCAATCCCCAGTACTGCAAAAAAAAAAAAAAACAGAAAGAAATATCATTACTAAACATCCCCATAATGTGTGGCTTGTGAAGTGAGCAGACACATATGTGACAAATTGGTAGACATGGATGCCTGTAGTCACTATTGTAGCATGAGTGGTGGGAGGATGAGAGAGAAGAACATAGGGATATAGGTGGGAAGACCTTAAAGATATGCCTCTTATCTTGAATTTTTTTTCCCTTGTGGATTATTCCTGGTGAATAGTCAATGTTGATGATTTCATATGTTACTTTTATCATAGAAGAATGTTTTAAAGCTAAAATTGTTGGAGGGGAGCAACCTTGGAAGGATAAAGGGTTCCAGTATCCAGGAATTCAGCTCCTCTACCTCTTCATAAACCCACTACAACCAAATGTGACATTTCTAACCATTTCAATTGACTTTCACAGAAGTTATTATTTGACAATACTGTTTCACTAAAAACCAATAAACCATTGTTACAGTAGTATTTTTTCCTTATAAATATAAAGTTTTCTATTTCCCATCTCTAGCACCTGTTGGCTATTTTTAGTTTTTCTTTCCAAGTGCCACATGATAATATTGTAAGTGAATTATGTGAACAACGATCTTCCTGACATATCATTGCTTTTTATATTTGGCCTTGTTTTGAATCACAGCATCCCTTTACTTATAATTTTTTATGAAAGATTATCTACTCTCTTAGTCTTGGTGAGACTTAACTGTGCATTTCTAATATCTGCCATTTTCAGTACCATGTTTTACATGAACATGTTCACTATTGTAGACACATGTCTTTCTTGAGGATTCCCACAGTTTTTTTTATTTCAGAATGGTAGTATCTGTGGCAACAGTTCACCATGTTTTTGGTAGCAGAACTCCTTCAATGAGTCAGAGGCTTCAAGACTGGTGAGAGCCTTCAGAGTCTGAAGTCAGAGGATAGGCTTAGTTCAATTTTAGGCACAGATTTCCTAGCTTCCTGAGCTTTGATATATGATGGTATCCATCATAAAAATGGGCGGTCTGAGACTTAAGGAGACAATCGCAGCTGAGAATTATAACTAGTCATATAAAGTGATGCTAGACTCACTTTAACACACATAAACTGATAAAGCCTCAAGAAACCAGTTTGGGTGAGTGATGGACACTGGTTCAGGAGGTCTTCATCATAACAATCCTAATAACTGGCTGTAATAATAATTCATCAGTGAAATTGTCTATATATTTAGACATAAAAAAAACTAAATATAGAAACGGGTCATTTCCCTCAAATCGTATTTTTCTTTCCTAGTCTACAATCTTGTAAGGCACATTAAGTGATAATGATAGCATTACTTAATATACTTTATCATTATTTCCAGTCTATTTGTCCATGCTTGTAAAATTTCTTTTACTATTCTCCACTTCTTATTATAGCACCTTTCCTAATCCAAGCATAGGATGCACCGTCTTAACATCATTAAGATCCTATTTCTCTTTATAGTAGAGGGGCATGAAGACAGGTGTTATTGAAGCTGGGCATGGTGGCAAATACTTGTAATCCCAGTACTTGGGAGGCTGAGACCAGAGGATCTGGGTTGGTGGCCAGCCTCAGCTACTTAGTGAGGCATTCTGCAACTTAGTGAAACCCTGCTTCAAAATAAAGAATAAAAATAGAGCCAGGCATGGTGGTGCATGCTTGTAATCCCAGCATTTGGGAGACTGAGACAGGAGGATTTGGGTTCGTGGCCAGGCTCAGCTACCTACCTAATGAGGCCCTCCACAACTTAGTGAGACCCTGTTTCAAAATAAAGAATAAAAAATAGGACTAGGGGTATAGCGGCTCAGAGGTAGAATGCCCCTGAGTTCAAGCCCCAGTACCACAAAAAAAGACAGATGTTTTTGAATCTTTAAATGGTGGTGCTGGGAATCCTGGAATCCACAAGCAGTCACTAATGTAAAAGTTGAAGCCAGGCGTGGCGGTGCACGCTTGTAATCCCAGTACTTGGGAGGCTGAGACAGGAGAATTGTGGGTTCATGGCCAGCCTCAGCTACTTAGTGAGGCCCTCTGTAACTTAGTGAGACACTTTCAAAATAAGAAATAAAATTGGGCTGGAGTGTAGCTTGAAAGTAGAATGCCTCTGGGTTCAATCCCCAGTACCAAAAAAAAAAAAGTTGAAGCATCTTTTACGGCCACCTCATGGGACAGTGTGGTATCTGCATAATCTTTTCAGGAAACAAATTTATAGAAGATAGTCAGAGGACCAGGAGCCTTGGGGGCCACCCAGACGCTGGGAACGGCGGGCCCCGGGACACAACACCCCTGGTACCCCGTGCCGCACCCAGGCGGAGACCAGAACTGCGGGGAATTCAGCGAGGGCACCCTCGGGACTGAGGTCTGTCCCGGCACATCGCCTCAGCGCGGAACTGTGACCGCCCAGTGCCTGGGGGGCCACCCAGACGCTGGGAACGGCGGGCCCCGGAACACAACACC
>PVLC010004266.1:0-71541 GCA_004027655.1 Graphiurus murinus
TTTCACCTAACTCCAATCAGAATGGCAACTATCAAGAACACAAACAACAACAAATGCTGGCGAGGGTGTGGAGAAGTGGGAACCCTAATACATTGTTGGTGGGATTGCAAATTAGTGCAACCACTGTGGAAAACAGTATGGAGGATCCTCAGACGAATGGGAATGATCCTACCATATGATCCAGCAATACCTCTACTGGATATCTACCCAAAAGAAAGGAAACCAAACTATCAGACCAACGCATGTGTATCTATGTTTATAGCTGCACAGTTTACAATTGCCAAACTATGGAACCAGCCAAGATGTCCATCAGCAGATGAATGGATTACAAAACTATGGGATATGTACACAATGGAATTTTACTCAGCCTTAAAGAAAAACAAAATCATGTTATTTGCAAGGAAATGGAGGGAACTGGAAAACATTATGTTAAGTGAGATTAGTCAGTCACAAAAAGTTAAAAATCAAATGCTCTCCCTAATATGGGGAAGCTAGGGAGAAAATGGGACATAAGAGGGACTCCAGATGAAGGAGAATTCTTAGGTGAACAAAGAATTTGATTTAATGGAAGGTAATGGAGGGAGGGGGGACACCCTAATGAGCATGATGTACATATAAGATCACATCAAAGTCAATCACTAAACTGACCTTGAGAAGGAGGGAAAAGGAGGGAGGGGGGTGGAAATTGGGGAAGGGTTAATGAGAAATGTGTGCATGGATGTCTTTACCTATACTAACTTGTACCCAACAAAGATGTGTGATTAACCCTGTTGTACCCAAGAAATGTATAAAAATCCATGCTAAAAAGATTAAAAAAAAAAACTATATCACCATTCTTTAAGTAATTGTTTTCTATTTTCTACTCCTTTCCTCCCTGTCCCCCAACCTAGCCTTTCTTTCTTTTTTAATCGTGTATGGTGTGTGTGTGTGTGTGTGTGTGTGTGTGTGTGTGTGTGTGTGTGTTTCACTGGGACTGGGGATTGAACCAACCCAGGGGCATTCTATTTCTGAGCTACACTCCCAGCACTATTTTTACTTTTTAGTTTGAAACAGGGCCTCACTAAGTAGCCGAGGCTGGCTGTGAACCTGCAATCCTCCTGTCTCAGCTTCCCAAGTACTAAGATTACAAGCGTGCACCACCACACCTGGCTAGCTAGCCCCTTTCTTCCTGTTTGGGGGGGACTGGGGTTGTCCTGGTGAAGTGGGAGGACCCAAGACTGTACATTCAGACCTCATTAGAGCCTAGGCCAGGCCGTCCCCCCAGGGAAGGGAAGCGGGGAAATTTGTTCTCATCTCTCTTGTCTGATTCCTCATCTCTCATCAAATCACTCCTCCAGCCTGAACCGTGCAGACACTTTTCCAGATGACCTGAGGGCACCAATGCAGCCTTTCAGTTTCAACTGCCCTCGTCTCTCCCAGGAGCTGAGCTTTCTCGCCTGACCAGACATGCTTGTGCAATGAGGTGCGAGAGCGTTGCTTTCCTCCCAGGCAAACACAGCTTCTCCTTGCAAGGTTCCAGGCGATGTTAATAAGCACTATTAATTGGGGCCTAATTTGCATGCCTTATGTAGTATTTGTGGTTTGTAGCTAGTGGGGATCAAAGCTTGAATATACAACTCCACCCCGCCCACCCCTGCAGAGGCCTGGATTACCCTCCAGGCTGAGTGGGAGCAGGGAATAGCTGGTTTATCCTGCTTGGGCCCAGGGCACCTCTGGAAAGGGAATTGACACGCTCCCCCCAGATCCTGCACGACACAAAGGAAGCCCTGCCACCGAGTGTGATGGGAGGGTGGCTGCCTGACGTAGGGCGTCTGTGATGGAGTCAGTGGTGGGAGGTTTTTGCTAGCACCCCTGCTCCTAAGCCAGTGATCATAAACATGCTGGCATTAGAATTCTGAAGAGGATTTTTTTTTTGGGGGGGGGGGGATGGGGGGATAGTGCAGTCTTTAAGTGCTTTGTACTTATAATTAGTCATCAGCCCTGGGATGGCTCAATTCCTAGCACTGTGCAGGCACCTGCCCCCCTTGCCTATCCAAGTGCTGCTAATTAGCCCTGCAAAGATAGGCAAGCCTGATTGGCAGCTGCTTTTGCAAAAGCGCCCTAGCCCTCTCAGAAACAAAGAAAACCGTCCTAGCATCCTGGCATTATAGCTGTCACCAATCCTTTGCTGCTTTCAGTCAGCTGCTGCTGAGGATTTCGTGGAAGCATTTATTTATTTTGAAATGTTAGCCCGAATGTTTTAGTAGAAATTTGTAAATCTTGCATGTAAGAATAATGTCAATGTTCGAGATTTGTCACAACTCTTAACAAGGGATAGAATGGGGGCAGGAGCATTCCCTTGGAGATTAAAAATGCGGCTGAAGGTTTGGAAAACAACTTGGCAGTATCACTAAAGCCAAACATAGGCGTAGCCTATGACCCAGCAATTCCACTTTTAGGTAATTCCCACAGAAATGTGGCAGGTGTTTCCCCCCTGACAAAAGCACTAAGATGTGCCTAGCTGCACTATTGGTAAAAAGCCCCAAACTGAAAAACACCCAGATGCTCATCAATAATATAATGAATTTCTTTAATTGTGATGAATGCACACAATGAAACACTACAGCAATAAGAATGCAAACAATGACATATAGGTGAATCTCATAAATGTAAAGTTAAACAAAAAAGAGAACATATTGTATCATTCTCTTTATATAGTAAAGAACAAAAATTGGTAAAAACTAATCTGTACTATTAGTCTAAATAGCAGTTAACCCCAGGAGAGATGGACCAGTAGAGACAGGAGGGTTTCCTGGTGGCTGGTAATATTCCATTCCTTGATCTGGGGCTTGATTTTAAGAATGTCAGTATATGAAAATGTACTGAATTGTAAACTTATATTTGCACCTCTCTGCATGCAATTAAACTTCAGTAAATAGGATATTTGCTTGGTTTTTTTGTTTGCTTGTTTGTTTGTTTGTTTTGTGGTGATGGGGATTGAACCCAGTGGCATTCTACCTCTGAGCTACTCCCCCAGACCTATTTTATATTTTTTTATTTTGAAATGGGGTCTCAATAGGTTGATGAGTCTCACTATTTGCTGAGGCTGTCCTTGAACCTTCGATCCTTCTGTCTGGGATTACAGGCATGCACTACCATGCTCGGCTCTTTTGTTTGTCTTAATGGTGAGGGAAGTTTTCTCCAGTAGCAAGTTTAAGGTTGACCTGATCATTTGGTAATTGGAGTAACAGGGTTGATTTTGTCTCTTTGGCTCCTGAACCAGCCTGGAATGTGGTATCTGATAGAGAGACCTGGGTCCTCTTTCAGGGCTGGGGTCCTTCAGCCATGGGCTGTGGTTCTGAGAATCAAGAGAACTGACTTAGAAGGAGCCTCTCAGGGAAGAGCTCCTATGAAAGCCAGAGAGATGATCTGAAGAACTGTAAGCATGGAGGTGAGAAATGAGCTGGGGCCAGGAGGAATGTGACTACGTGCAAAATTTACCCAATGCATGGGACACTCTGGACATGGGCTCCAGGACCCAGGAGCATCTCAAAATCCTATGAAAAATTTTAAGAGCTTAAAAATACATGTAATTATCCCAAAATGCAAATCAGAAAATTGCATAATCAAAATCAATAAATGTCGACAAAACATTGCATCATATCAAGTAAGGCAGTGCTTCTCAAATTTTAGTGCTTGCACAAAGCATCTAGGGATCTTACTGGACTATGGATTCTGATTCAGTAGATAAGAGTGAGCCTGACAGTCTACATTTCTAACAAGCTTCCAAGTGATGCCAATGTTTCCAGGTGTCAGTACTTTCAATACATCAAGACTTTCAATAGCAAAGAGTTGACTGGAGCTCAACTTGACTCTTACATATGCATAAACACAATAAACACTGCAAAAAAAGTAATATTGTACTTTAACAAAACCAAAAGTGAAATTGTATTGTGATAACTTACCACTCTAAGTGTGCAGTTCAGTGGATCAAACACATTCGTATTCTTGCACAACCACCGTGACTCTATTCCCCAGCTGAAACTCCATACCCATTAAACCAAACCTCAATTCCTTCCTGTCGCCAGCTGCCGGTAACAATTCTACTTTCTATCTCTCTGAATTTGGCTATTCTAGGTAGCTCCTATAAGTAGAATCACACCATATTTGTCCTTTTGTGTCAAGATTATTTTACTTAACATAATGTCTTTGAGGTTTGCACATGTTTTACTATGTCAGAATTTCATTCCTTTTTAAGAATGGACAATATTCCATTATGCATATATACCTGCTGCTATGGTTCAAACACTTGTATCCCACACAAATTTAAATGTTGAAATCCAGTGTAAAGCCAGGCATGGTGGTGCACACTTGTAATCCCAGTACTTGGGAGGCTGAGATAGGAGGATCGCAGGTTTGAAACCAGCCTTGGCAATTTAGCAAGGTCTTCTGAAACTTAGTGAGACTCTGTTTCAAAATAAGAAATAAAATCGAATTGGGAGTATATCTTGGAGGAAGAATGCCTTTGGGTTCCATCCCCGCTACCCCCCAAAAATTCAACTAAAAAAAAAAAAAAGATCAGTGTAATCCCAGTACTTAGGAGGCTGAGACAGGAAGATCGCAGGTTTGTGGCCAGCCTCAGCTATTTAGTGAGGCCCTCTGCAACTTAGTGAGAGCCTGTTTCCAAATAAAGAATTAAAAATAGGGCTGGGGGCAGAAGGGAAAATCTGACCAGTTTGTATGTGAGCAAAATGGGTTACTTCTCATTTGACCTAAGGGTGGCAAGTGTCACTGTTTTTTCTCTTATGATCTAAAATAAAGTGTTTGAGTTCTTCAAAAAAAAAAAAAAATAGGGCTGGGGGTGTAGCTCAGAGGTAGAATGCCCCTGAGTTCCATCCATAGTATTGCAAAAAAAAAAAAAAAAAAAAATCTAAAATAGTGAATCCTACCATCCCTCATGGTGATGATATTAGGAGGCGGGGACTTTGGGGGTGATTAGGTTGTGAGGGCCGTGGAATTAGTGCCCTAATAAAAGATAGGTCACAGAGATTATTCACCCCACACATGCAATGTGAAAACACAGGTCTCTACAAAGAGGACCCTTACCAGATGTAGAATCTGCCAGTGCCTTGATCTTGGACTTCCCAGCCTCCAAAACAAAGAGAAAGAAACTTTTGTTGTTTATAAGCCACCCAGTTTGTGGTATTTTGTTACAGCAGCCCAACTGACAGACAACCCATTTTGTTTATCCATCCAGCCATCCTTTGATACTTGGGTTGTTTCTACCTTTTGGCTATTGGGAGTAATGTTGCTATGAATAAGGGCATGCAAATATCTGTTCAAGTCCCTGCTTTTTTTTTTTTTTTTTTTTTTTTTTGCGGTACTGGGGATTGAACTCAGGGGCATTCTACCTCCGAGCTATACCCCCAGTCCTATTTTTTATTCTTTATTTTGAAACCGAGTCTCACTAAGTTGTGGAGTGCCTCACTAGGTAACTGAGGCTGGCCACGAACCTGGATCCTCCGGTCTCAGCCTCCCGAATGCTGGGATTACAAGTGTGCGCCACCACGCCCGGCTAAGTCCCTGCTTTTAAGTCTTTGGACAGATGCCCAAGAAGAGGACTTACTGAGTTATATGGTAATGCTATGTTTTATTGAAGTACCAAAAGAATTATTTTAAAACTTGTTGTAGACTGTTAGTTTGATGATCCAGATGAATATATGCCCCAGTATTATGCCCTTGTGTGGTTCTTTTCCACATAGACTGCAGGCTGGGCTTGTCACTGCTGGGACTGTGGTACTATGGAAGTGATACTATGCCACCTCCAGGAATTTCCTTAATTGACCTGGCAGCTTCTGCTTCCTTCCTCTTAGTATGCTTGCTCTTTGAATAGTCCTTGGAACTCAGCCACCATGCTGTGAGGCAGTACAAGCAGCTACATGGAGAGGCCCACAGAGAGAAGAACCCAGGCCCCTTGCTGACATCCCTGGCAGAACTTGCAGTCAAGGTCTATCTGACTTCTGAATCCCAAGCATTCCAAACAGTTCATCCTTGGCTGAACTCCTGGTCAAGGCTTCAAATGATTGAGGACACTCACTGTTTCAGCTAACACCACTTGAAGCAGAAGACCTGCCCCGTGAAAGAGAACCTATTGCTATTTTAAGCCACAAGATCTTGAGGTGGTGTGTTACACAGCATTAGCTCACTGAAACAAACTCCTTTCAAATATTATAGAGCATGAGCAAGGTGCATTATACTTAATGTGGAATGTGGGTAAAATGAGATATTTGCTATTGAGGGAAGTAGGCTTAAAGTCTTCAAAGACCTTAATTATCTCAGGACCTCACACACACACACACAAAAAGATGCAAAGCAGCTAGTGGAAAATGGGCCCTTGAATAACCCCACTCCCTAGAACCAGCAGCCACAGTAGGTTTTTGGGAAGTTGTGGTGGTGTTTGTTGTTGAAAGCTCAGCTGGCCCAGAGCAGCATGCCAGTTAGCTGTTATAATCCTTACACCAGAGAATGCAGCCAGGGATTTTTCCACATATGCAGCTTGACATATGACTTCTGGGGGATTTGAACTCTTAATTAGAAGCTTCCTTTCGCCCAGAAATTATTGTGCAGCTGAGTGATAAGAATGAATTCAACCGAGTCTGATCTCGAATTTCCATAAGCACAGAAAAGCAGCAGCCTGACCATGACGCCTTAGAAGGGGAGGCAGAGACGTGGCTGGTTCTCCCACTGCCACACCCAGTGAGACCAGAGGAGACCAGCTTCGGCCTCACCCCATTCTCCACAGCTGAGACCCCAGGGCCCACACCTGCACGACCTGCCCCGACCTCAGGCAAGAAGAACAGCAGGCAAAGCTCACTCATTATTCCTTAGTATGAATAATGCATGTTGAGTCTAGTATGTTGAGTGTACATTGTGTGCCAGGCAGGTACTGTGCTGGGCACTGGAAATATGTGGGTAAATAAAATAGACATTGTGCCTCCTGTCATAGTGACCCAGTGGAGGCAGATTAAAAACAAGCACACCAAAAAGACTATACAAATGCCACATTTGGTCCTGGCCTGGATGCCATTTGCATGACTTCCTCTTCTTGAGGTGCTTTTTGTTCTCATATTTTTGTCACTTGGGTGTCAGCTTAAATATAACCTCTCAGCTGAGGCCTCCCCTTCCACCAGTCAATTCAGCACAGATGGCATTCTCTGAGTGGCACTTACTCTCATCGGGTGTTTCCTCAGGTATTCAGTGGCTTGTTTATTCATTCTTTCTTCCCCCCATGGAAAGTAGACACCAGGAAGGCGGGCACTGCAGCTTCTTCACAGCTGTTTCTGGAGCTCCTAAAGTAGTACCTGGCATCTAATAAGTGCTCAATAAATTTGAGTAAATGAGCCAGGTATGGTGGTGCACACCTATAATCCCAGTACTTAGAAAGCTAAGACAAAAGGATTGCAAGTTCAAGAGCAGCCTCGGCAACTTAGTGAGAGACCCTGTTTCAAAAAATTAAAGGGGCCAGGGGTGTAACTCAGCAGTAGAATGCCTCTGGGTTCAATCCCTACGACCACAAAAATAGAGAAAGAAAGGAAGGAAGGAAGGAAGGAAGGAAGGAAGGAAGGAAGGAAGGAAGGAAGGAAGGAAGGAAGGATTAGCACCTCACCCTTTTACCACCAAAGAAACATTTTTTTTTATCTTGTGCAACTAGCTCATAGTTCTACGTCATCATCATTCAAAACAAAAAATAAGCAAAGATCACATCATGCACTTACATGATAATTTGCACATTTTTTACAAGTTTTTTTAAAAGGGGACAAGTATATACTAAGAAGCAATTATATCTTGTGTTCCTCATGAAAAAACTGGGGTCATTGAAAAGGATGGCAGAATTCCATCCAGAAACAATGCAAATGGACATCTTCATCAGGGGACCTCTTGCCCTGGATGGATGGGTGACAGCCAGCGGGTGTTCGGAAATCCTGAAGACGGTGCTCAGGGCCTCATTACTATTGCCACGATCTGCTGGTGGGTTCTGTTGACTCAAAGACCTTCAGCCAATATCCTGGAGTTCGCTGTTGAGTATTTCAAAGTCCTTGTCCACTGGCCACCCACTGAGCCCCCACCTGCCTGATGTGAACCAGGCATTGTACTCGACTTGGGAGAGCAAAGCTGAACAAGGTGTTCAGATCCCATGAAGAAGACTGAGCCCAAACCAACAGGTATTATACATTGTGATTCATGCAACAATGGGGCTTGGCAGGAGACCTACCACAGCTGGGGAGATAGGGTGGGGACTGCCTGGAGGAGGCATCGCCCATGTTTAATGGTAAAGGATAGGAAATAGTAGTCCAGGAGATGGAATGGGGATAGCTGGGCAGAGGAACAGAAAGGGTGCGAGCACAGAAGAAACAGCTTGAGTCTTCAGAGCAGTGGGCAGCTCAGGCTGCTGGAGCAGAGAAGGAGAAGGAGGCAGAAGCAGAGGGTGACATTGGCCTGGCAACAGAAGCTGCCTGCTACAGCTCTGGACCCCAGTTCTAATGATTAGATCCAGTGTTGTACCTTGTATCCTCCCTGTCTTAATGTCCCACTCAGGACCCAGTAACCTGTAGTATGAGCGCCGGGGGCCAGATTTATGAGGACAAGCATGGGCATTTTTGTTATTGTTGTTCATTTATTTCCTTAGGAAGATTTTTTTCACCTATATTAGAGAGTCTGGAGGTAAGCATTTTTCTCTTTTACTTCTTTTTGCCCCTAGTAACAGATAGCTTTTAAAAGTCAGCATATGTCCATTAACTTTGAGAAACTGCAGCAAAAAATCTAGGAAATTTCCACTGTTTGGACAACTGGCAACGAAAATAGCTTTCTCCTGGTCCCAGGCAACAGTTTTGCCCATCCTGCAATTAGATAGAAGGATGGAGAGCAAATTAGAGGAAGAGATTAGCATTTAATGAAGCATGAGTTTCCTTGGTTTATTGGAAACCTTGGAGGCCCAAATTTTGTTTTCCTTTGTTTTAACTAAATTTATTTTAACTGATATATAAAAATTGCATATATTAGTAGGGTACCATGTGATCTTTCAACACAAATATATGTCATGTAATGCTTTAAATCAAGTTAAACCCATCTATCTCCTCAAACACATGTGTGAGGGAGGGGTACTGGAGATGGAACCCAGGGATGCTGTACCATTGAGCTATATCCCCAGCTCTTTTATTTTTTATTTTGAGACAAAGTCTTACTAAATTTCCCAGGCTGGCCTCAGACTTGTGATCCTCCTGCTTCAACCTCCCAAATATCTGGGATTATAGATGTGTGCCACCACACCAAGCCATTTATCATTTCTTTATGGTGAAAACATTCAAAATCCTTTCTTCTAACTTTTTTTTAAAATACAGTAAATTATCATAATCTACAGTCGCCCTAGTGTGCAAAGGCATGAATCAACCTCTCTCCATCCCTTCCTGCCTACACTCCCCAGACTCTCTGGTAACTAAGACATTGTGTGTGTGTGTGTGTGTGTGTGTGTGTGTGTGTGTGTGTGTGTGTGCGTACGTACCCAGGGACATATTCTAATCAGACTACACACCCAGCCTTTAAAAAACAAACAAACAAACAAACAAAAAAACCAGAATCTTGCTTGGTTGCTGAGAATCTCACTACATTACTGAGACTGTCCTCGAACCTGTGATCCTCCCATCTCAGTGTCCCAAGTACTGGGATTACAGGCATGTCCAGCTGACATCAATCCTTTTAGATTCAACATATGTGTGAGATCATGTGGTGCTTGTCTTTCTGTGCATGGCTTATTTCACTTAACACAATGATCTCCAGTGCCATTCATGTTGTTGCAAATGACAGGATTTCATTCTCTTCGGGGCCGAGTGGCACTCACTGTGTCTATGTACCACATTTCCTTTATCCACTCATCTCTTGGCTCTTGTGACCAGAGCTGCAGTCAACAGGGGAGTGCAGCTGTCTCTTCCACATACTGATTTCATTTCTTTGGATATATCCCCAGAAGTAATATGGGGATCATATGGTAGTTCTATTCTTACTTTTTTAAGGAACCTCCATACTGATTTCCATAGTGGCTATACTAATTTACATTCCCACCAACCGTGTGTAAGGGTTTCCTTTCCACCACATCCTTGCCAGCAGTTGTTTTCCCCATATGCAATAAAAAAAGGGATTATTTTTCATGATTTCATCTGCTTTGATAACCAAAAGACTTGGCTACTAAAATAGGATGCATAATACTGTGAAACCTGAAAGAAATGTTGGGAGAAGCCATTCAAGAGTAGATTTCCAACTACCTTCCCAGGCTGCTCACCAAGGAACAAACTAAAATCCCTTTTAACATGAACCACTCATCAAGAAATATTTTGCACATATTTCAACCCATACCCAGAGTTCCTCCTTAGTTTCAAAATTAGTCTATGCTGCTGGATGTGTGCACACATGTCATATCGTGGCTGTTTTAAGACCTGGAGGCTCAGCCCTGCAGAAGGCCAGGGTGGGGAGCAAGTGCTATGGGGACTGGCCTGTTGGGGAGACAGGGGCAGAAGGCCTCGGGTTAACATGCAGCAAATTATCCCTTAGTGTGCTGCCCTGTGGCTGGTGGCATGGGGGCTTTGAGGCTTCAGGGCAGAATTAACATCAGGAGTGTGGCCATCAACGGAAGCCCCTTTAGCTCCACAGAAGTGTGACACCCAGAAAGGATGACAAGTTCCAGGATAAAAGTGAGAGACTGGCTTTGTAGTGGGTTGCCAGATTTAGCAAATAAAAATACAGGACTCTCAGATAAATTTGAATTGCAGAACAAGGATAATAATATTTAGTATAATTATATCCCAAGTATTACATGGGATATGCATATTTAAACCATTTGTTATTGTTTATCTGCAATTCAGATTTAACTGAGAGCCCTGTGTTTTTATTTGTTAAATCTGGCAATTCAGATTTAACTGTATATCCTGGTGTGTGTGTGTGTGTGTGTGTGTGTGTGTGTGTGTGTGTGTGTGTGTGTGTTACTGGAGATGGAATCCAGGGGTATTCTACCTCCAAGCTACACTCCCAGCCCTTTTTATTTTTTGTTTTGAAATAGGCTCTCACTGGGTTGCTGAGGGTCTTGATAACGTTGCCAAGGCTGTCCTGGAAGCTTCAAACCTCCTGTCTCAGCCTCCCAAATACTGAGATCACAGGCATGCATTACCACACCCAGGTATGTTCTGTATTTATCTGGTAATTCTACCTGCCAGGTCTCCACTCACCTGTTCCTCCCTCCACCTGCCCACCCCTCCCCTGATGCAAGTATTTCTTTTCTCTTTTGCTCTCTTTTGGCCTGCTCTTCCTCATTCCCTATCAATAGAGAGATCAAGAAAGGATCTGCAACAGGATCTATATAACTGAAGCTCATTCAATACCAACAGGTTCTCTTGTCTTTATTTGCACATTTACTCTCTTACTGTTGAAAGCCAAGCAGCTTTATCCTCTGCTAAAATTAACCCAAGCAATTTGCAACTGGTGAGGGTAGATCTGGGGGCAACCTGCTCTAATAATTCAAATAGACCACTCCGAACTGCTAGCAATTTTGAGCTGTTCTCAGCAGCAGACCCTCTGTCAGTTAAGTTACTTAAGAAATCCATCTTACAAACTAGGCATGATGGCACACACCTGTAATCCCAGTCCTTGGGAGGCTGAGACAGGATGGATAGCAGCTTTAAGGCTAGCCTCAGCAACTTAGTGAGGCTCCCATCAACTTAGCAAGACTCTGTTTCAAAATTAAAAAATAAAATAAAATAGGGCTAGGGTGTAGCTTGGAGGTAGAATTGCCCCTGTTTCAATCCCCAGTACCAAAAAATAAAAAAATTAAAATTAAAAAAAAATAAATTCAGTTGACAGCCTTCTGCTGCTCAGAAGTTTTTGTTTGGGGAGCAGGGGAAAATGCAAAATACTGGGGAGAAGGAGGCAGAGACAAAGCACCCAACCATAGCATGGTACCATTTACAATCTTTGTAATTTAGTTTGTGGCAGAGTTGGCTCACAGGGTGATAATTAAATGGTAGGTGGTATCGGAGAAAACTATCAAGTGGAAGCTGTTGAGAAATGCCAGCGACACAAACAAATAGGAAGCAGAAAGTTAACTGATTTGGTTATGTAGAAACAATACTAATTATCGTCATTTCAGTGAACCTTTTACCACACAGATGCCTAACTACCATACAGCGCCATAATACTTATGGGTATCATTGTATAAGCCTTAAATTAACTTTGTGATAAAGTGTGATTTGATTAGGAGACCCAACACGTACTGACCTGGGCCTTTATATGTGCTACTTGTGCAGAATAGCTCTCACTACTTCACAAAGGCTAGTGTCACTATACCCTGAGTCACAGTAAGACAGTAGGCAGCCTTGAGCTGGTTATAATCCCAGTACTTGGGAGGCTGAGATAGGAGGACTGAGGTTTGAGGACAGCCTCAGCAATTTAGCAAGTCCCTGTTTCAAAATTTAAAAAAAAAAAAATAAAAAGGGCTGGGAGTGTGGCTCTGAAGTAGAATGCCCCTGGGCCCAATCTCCAGTAAGAAAAGAAAGGAAAGAAAGAGGGGGGAGGGAGAGAGAGAAGGAAAAGAAGAAGGAGGAGGAGGAAGAGGAGAAGGAGGAGGAAGAGAAGGAGGAGGAGGAGGAGGAGGAGGAGGAAGAGGAGGAGGAAGAGGAGAAGGAGAAGGAGGAAGAGACAGCCTCGAAAATAGCTCCCAGTGCCCCCCGCTTCCTTGTATCTATACTTCAGGTAACCTCCCCCTCATAAGTGAGGACTCTAAAACTACCATTGGGTTCTCAGCTTTATGATGAGCACAGAACCAAATTCCTGCTTTGTAGGTGCCTCCCGCTAGGCCCTGCCTAGAGGGGGCGTTAGAAGGAGACTGCAAGGCAAGGCCAGGGGAAGAGGCAGGGACTTCTTCCTAGGATGCTTCCTAGGAAGCGGTGGCTGCTTCCCTGAAGTGTTACTTTGGTGAATCCTTAGAGTTGTAGTTTGCCTTTTCAGTTAACCCATTGACAATTTTTTCTATTAAATACCCTCTGGTAAAAACCAAACTGAGCCAGGTATGGTGGCTCACACCTATAATTCTAGTACTTGGGAGGCTGAGACAGGAAGACTGCAGGTTTGAGGCCAGATTCAGCAATCCGTGGAGACCCTGTTTCAAAATAAAAAGTAAATAGGGCTGGAGTTGTAGCTCACAGGTAGAAAACCCCTGAGTTCAACCCCCAGTACCAAAACCAAAAACTAAAACTAAAAACAAACTGGTGTGATATGACTTCTGATTCTCCCTGGCCTCTACGTTAGCATTCATTCATGCCTGGAATGTTCTCCCCCGATCATTGATTCCATCCTCCACCTCATTTAGGTCTATGTGCAAATACCAGCTACACGTGATCAATAGCCTTCTCTATGCCACACACTACCTTTTCTTTATAACATTCATGATTATCTGACCAGTTATTTATGATTATTCATTTGCTGATTGTGCCTCTGCCCACTCAAGAACAGGGAATCTGGTCTTGTTCAAAGCTCTCTGTATACAGTGCCAGTGTTTAGCACACAGTGTGACTTCAGTAAAATTTGCTAATGAAGTCACTCACTCATTCATTCATTCATTCATTCATTCATTCACTGAGTACCAAACCCTATGCCAGACACCTTGGAAAATTTTGGTCTAGTGGGGAAATTGGATACATAGAAAAATAATTATAACCCAATGCGGCAAGTGCTATAGCTAAGCAGTTATGAACTGGTGTGTGCAACCTACACTTCAAGGGAAATGCTTCTGAGAGCAGGTGGTAAGAGATTGGACTTAAAAGGGAAGCTCTGGGATGGATGAACCACAGAGTGGTCTGGGAAGGCAGGCAGGTGACAGCGGAGGTCTCTAGGGCATCAGGGATTAGAAGATAATGAGACAGAAGGTCAGGCATGCCCTGAGATCCAGAACTGCCCTTCTGGGAAACTCCCTCAGAACACGAGCTGACATGAATGTGCAAAGCTTCATGCACACAGAGGATCACTCCCGCATTGTCCACAATAGCAGAAAATAAGGAGCAACATAAACGTTGGCCAGGAGGAAGAAAACTGAGCAAATGAAGAAACTTGCATACTTTCCAGTACTACCACTATTAAAAAGAGTTCGATCAGTCTATATATACAGACATGGAAGGAGACATATGACACAATACTAAATGGGAAAGAAGATTACAAAACTACATGGGCATGTTAATATCCACTTCGTTCAAATATACATACACACACGTGTGTTTATATAAACATGGAAAATCATCTGGAAGGAAACTGAACTGCTCAACTGTTGACAGTGGAACTGTGAGATTGGAATAAAGAGAAGCTTTCACTTGGGTTATTATTTGAGTTTGTTATAACTAACATGGATTAACTTTCAAATTACAGGATAAAAGAGAAAAAATCCAAGAGCTCATGATTATCAGGTATTAGGGACAAGCCACAGATCTCTAAGTCCAGATAGGTCAGGATAATTGGTCAAAGCAGGACCCCAGGGTTAAGGTGAACAAGAGACACGAGTCCAGAAGGTGAGCTGAGTCAAGACAAGGTCACTGGCAGGGTGGTGAGAGGGGCAGAGACATAAGTAATCGGATCCCAAGAGAGGCCAGTTGACCCTCTGGCCTTGCAACTACTTCTACCAGCCTTCAATGTGTGAGAGACCATGGCTGTCAGAGCCAGCTGCCGTTATGTTGTGACCCTAATGGACACAGAGCTCAGGCTCTCTTCAGGCAGGGCAAAGCCTTCCAGCTGTTGCTAACTCAGTACTCCACACATCCCCGAGGAAAGAGAAGGTTTACCATCTCTGCTTTTTCTCTCCAGCTCCTTTAAAAAAAAAAAAAAGATTTCTTGGTGTTGTGTTTGTTTTGTTTTTGCTCCTTGCAAGACTTCTCAGAGTCTTTAAGGTTTTTTGTTTGTTTGTTTTTGTGTTTTATTTTGTATTTTTATGTGTTTTTTGTTGTTGTTTTGTTTTGTTTTTGCACTAATAATCACCAAGAGAAGCCATATGCAGCATGACCAAGGAGTATACCTTTGCTAGTTAATATATTTTAGTCCACATCAAATTTTAATTACACAAGTATCATGTGAATGTCTCTTCCTTGGAAACAACTCTCATGTCTCCTGTTGGAAGGAAAAAAAGAGGCCCTGGAGAATGAGAAACCACATTGGGAGAGAAACCGTGTAACATCTGAGGTGCCCCAACCAAGGTGGCAGCCACGAGAGACCGTGAGGCCAGCCCAACCCCTCCAGCCCAGGCCAGCTGGGTGCAGACACAGGAGTGATCGAGAAGGGTCCCTGTGGAGCAGGGACAAGCCAGCCCTCCTCTGAGCTTTGTCTGAAATTTGACCCACAGACTCTTAAGCAACCATTGGCTATAGTTTTAAATCACTGAACTGGTTGTTGTTTTTAACCACTAATTTGAGGGATGGTTTGTTATAACTGATACAGCTCCCACCCTTTCCCAATATCATCCTTCCCTCTCCCAAGGAAATATCATCTTAAAGACTGTTTCTTTCACTGTTTTGCTGTTTATTGATAATTCATCAGGAATTTCTACATCATTACACAACCTATTTTATATTTCGGACTGTTTTTGAGGTTTATAAATATGAATTCACGCTCCATGTGTTGTAGGGAGAATGAAACTGTGGAATATTCACCCAATTAAATATTGTTACAGCAGTGAAAATGGACATACACTACCATGGATGGATGAAGCATAGAGGCATAATGGTGAATTGAAAACAGCAAGTTGCAGAAGACTACAATATAGGTCATCTTTTCACATGATTGTCAGCTATTTCCTCTTTGAGTTTCTAGTTTATTTTCTGTGTTCATTTTTCTTGTCTTTTTCTTATTGGTTTACTGGAACTCTTTGTATATTTTAACAAGTGTCCCCTAAGAATAGAGTACTAGGAATTGCTTAATTAAAAAAACACTTCAAAAATAGAGTTTAAAATTAGCAAATGGGACATAGTGGCACATGCCTGTAATTCCAGTACTAGGGAAGCTGAGACAGGATGATCACAGGTTTGAGGCCAACACACAATAACTTAGCAAGACCTTGTTTTTAAATTAAAAAAAAATAATAATAAAATAGGTCTGTGGGTATAGCTCAGAGGTAGGATGCCCTTGAGTTCAATCCCTAGTACAACACAAAAATAATAAATAAATAAATTTAACAAACAAGCCAGATATGGTGGCACATGCCTGTAATTCCAGTGCTTGGGAATCTGAGACAGGAGGATGCAAATTTATGGTCAGCATCAGCAATTTAGCCCTCCATAACTTAGGGAGATACTGTTTCAAAATTTAAAAATAAATAAAAGAGGGCTGGGGAGGTAGCTCAGAGGTAGAATACCTCTGGGTTCAATCCCCAGTACTATCAAAAAAAGACGACAAACAGCTGGGCGTGGTGGCACACGCTTGTAATCCCAATACTTGGGAGGCTGAGACAGGAGGATTCAGATTCGAGGCCAGCCTCTACTACTTAGGGAGGCCCTCTGCAACTTAGTGAGACCCCGTTTCCAAATAAAGAATAAAAAACAGGACTAGGGGTGTAGCTTGGAGGTAGAATGCCCTGAGTTCAATCCCCAGTACACCCCCCACACACACACACAAATGACAAACAAACAAATACCTGGAAGATATTGGGAGGAAAAAAAGAATTGACAAAAAAATGTCAAATTATACAGGCTCTTTCATTTCTTGGCTGAAAATTCCAAAGGTCAAAGGCCAAACAGCTTTTGGGCTGTATTGCACAGTGCACAGAGCTACCTATCTCATATTTTCTTTGCTACCAATAGAAAATGCATCATTTAACTTGAGCCATGCCCCCCCCCTTTAAACATTTCCTAGGATAGACCAATGAATTACTGTTCTTCCTAGCAGTGAATTTAGATCACACAAAGGAAAAATAGACTCCTTTAACCTCTGAAGAGTCACATTTCTTTCAGTTAGGTCACTTGATAGGCCATTATAGACTCAGATAAGACATGTGGGACTCTATTTAATATCTGGCAATTTTCTCGTGCCTCTTCATTTATTAAAAGAAGGTATCCATTAGCAGTCATTAGTTCGACCTGTCAAAATGGGGGTTAAATTATCCTCAATGGCTTAAGAGAAAATGCTTTTTCAAGAAAAATAGCAGCATTAATTGCTTAGTGGAACAGATATGGCTTTCTTTGCCATAACACACCCCGCCCCAGGAATCGGACACTGCTCACCGCTGTCAAAGATCCAGGCCATTTTCTCCCTACCCCATGAGTCAGCTCACTCAGTGCCTGGCTGATGGCAGGCCACCATCCAGTCCACGGGGATAACAGAGCTCCTCAGTCCCCCACAGTAAGGAGCCTCGGACTGATTCTTCTTGCTCTCTAATTCTTCCAAGGGGGAAAGAGGAAGGAGCTGCCTCACTTAGCAAACGATCTCATTTGAAGGGACTGGGTTTTAGCAATAGGAAGCAAATCACACAGAGATATAACCACCCTCCCATAGCTCCAAACTGAAACCGATCTCCTTTCTGACCTTCAGTTGAAACACAGGCTCTCTGGAAAATGCACAGGAGTGGTTGGAGAGGGAGGTTACCCTGCGTGTACGTGGAGTGGGGGCATGATTTAAATAAACGATGCTGCTCTTTAAATTAAAAACCATAACATTTAATTAACAAATTTTTCCTAAATCTAGGACTCGAGGCTTTATCTTATTCCTCCCTCTCAGGTCACATCCATTCTCGCAGGCATTAATAATTACATGTAAAGATACTTTCAGCTGCAGGTAATAAAATACCAGCCAGTTGTGACTTCAGAAAGGCATTTAGTAAACACATGTGCAGCAATAAGTCTGGAGGCAGCAATTCCGAGCTTGATTGGGTAGATCAGCAAGGCTGGGGCCACAGGTTCTTAGGGTCCTTCTGCCTTCTCACCAGTGTGTCTGCCCAGCTCTCCAGATGGCTGCCCCCCCCCCAGGCCCCATGCTACCTGGAAAGCTCACAGGCAGGAAGGAAGGAGATGGAGCAAAATGGGCCTTCTCATGGAGGTCTCTTTTATTGGAAAGAAAAATCCTTCTTGGAAGCCCTTCAGCCTCATTGGCTAAAATTAGATCACGCTCTCACCCATTGACCAATCAAAGGGAAGCAGGCTACCATATCTGGACTTGGGTGGATCGTAGTCTGTCCTCCCCACCGGGGCACACTAGAACCTGGGTGGGATCCCATTAGGAAGTAGGGAGGGAGGTATGGCTGTTGCGGAAAGAACAGCTCCCAGATTCTTTCCAGCCCCAACTGTTCTTCTCACCTCCAATTACTTCCAGCTGCCACCTGAGCCACATCACCTCATTGTCTTATTGTCACCTCAAATTCAGTCTATCGGGAATAAAATCCCCCGTCTTACCTCCTACTTCTGGCTCCCTTTTCTGGATTTCCTGATTTGTCCAGGGTAGTGTCATACACCCATCGTGGAGGCTGCACACTTCAAAATCTTCTTGGATGCCCCCTCCATCTTGACTTCCTTTTCCAGTTGGTCCCCAAGAGCTGCTGATTCTTTTCCTTGCTAATGTCTTCCACTCTGGCTCCTCCTTTCCACTCTTCTGCTCCTTCAGTCAGTCTGTTCCACTTGCACAGGGACCACTCACTTCATCTGGAATGGGCATCCAGCCTCCAGGCCCACGCACTCTGCAATCAGGTTCACTTTCTTAAAGCCCTCAGCCTTCCCTCCTGGCCTCCAGCACTAGGCTTCCATCTGTCTACAGAAGGAAAAAAATATATAGACTTCTTAGTTTGGGTTTTAATGTTTTCTATAACATTACCTTTCAAGAAGGATTCCCCCTTATCCTCCATTCCATCTAGACTAGTTGACTGAGTATTCCTTGAAACATGCTGCATGACTTCCCATCACCACACCTGTATCCATGCCATCTCCCTAGATAAGAATGCCTTCCTACCTCTCATTGCCCACCTAAATCCCACAGAGCCTATCCAGGTTTCACTGCTGAAATCTTCTTAGATATGATAGACTGCACTACATGCTTCTTTTAAAAATAAACTTTAGAATGGTTATAGTTTGAACCTGGAATGTCTCCCCAAAAGCTCATGATTGGAAGCATGTCTCCAATCAAGCAAGGTTAAGAGGTGGGACATGGCTGGAGGAGATGAGTGGCCTGGGATGTGGCAATGAGGACTGTAACTGCCCCTGGCCCTCTCCTGCCTCCCCCCCCCCCCCGTCCTCCAGCTGTCATGAGCTCAGCAGCTGTCCTCCACCTTGCCCCGCCACCATGTTTCTGCCTTGAAGTCAGCCCATGGACTGCACTTCCAAATCCATAAGCCTAACTAAACGTGTCCTTAAGTTGTACTTGTCAGGTATTTTGGTCACAGGGATGAAAAGCTGAGTAACAGAGGAATTAATTAATTATTTAAGTATAACTCCGCTACGGCCATATAACCAGGGCTTTGCGATGTACACAATAATACTTGCATGATAAACAATGATAAAATTTCTATTGTTGAATATTGAAGAAAATTGTAAATATTCCATTCTAATGATTAAACTTTGGGAAGTTCAGAGCCCTTTTAAAAGATAAATGCAGGCTCTCTAAACCAGAGTTGCAGCAGATTATTCAGGAGAGTAGCAGTGGATCTATACAATATGATACTATCTATCAGTGGAAAGACCTTCATTTGTTCATTTGTAGCCAGCAAATTGCATGAGTTGCATGATAACTGCCACCAGAATTCTTGGCAGGAGAACTCTCTGTATGTAGGAAAATAGTTTGACAAATTGCTCTGGGATGGAGAATGAGGCATAGATAGAATCCGATGACATTCTTGGGATCAAGATGCCATGCTCATGGGTAGGCGGAAGACTTATCTCCTTAACCTTTTCTTCATAAACACAAAGCCACTTAGAGAAAAACACAAGGTTATCTGGATAGAAACTTGTGTAGAAAAACAAGAAGACACACAGAATTGTTTTCTGCTTGAATATTTTATAGGAACTATAGTAGATGCCTTAACTGCTAAGATTAAGTGAAGGTAGGGTCTGGTACTGGGATGCCTACAGAGATTTTCTGCGGTAATCTGTCAAAGTATAGCTTTTAAAAAAGCCTAGCAGAGAGCCAGGCATGGTGGTAAACCCCTGTAATCCCAGTACATGGGAGAATAAAACAGAAGGATTGCAGGTTTGAGGATAGCCTCAGCAACTTAGCAAGACCCTCAACAACTTAGTGAGACCCTGTTTCAAAATAAGAAATAAAATAGGGTTGGGGTGTGGCTTTGTAGTAGAATTTCCCTAGGTTCAATCCCCAGTACCAAAAAAAAAATTTTAATTAATTAATTAATTAATTAAAAGCCTAGCAGAAATTCTGGATCTGCCACTTACAAATTTTGTCAAAACTAACTTGTTTCTTCATTTGGAAGATGGAAGAAGGGAGGACTCTGCATTTCATTTTTTATATGTGTCCACATGTTTATGTTTATAGTACTTCATAAGACTGACCTCTCATCTTATGATTCATATTTCTCTGGTAAAATTGTCTGTATCAGTAATAATCCTTTTGCCTGTAAGTAACAGAAAACTCCATTTTTACTTTCTCATACTCTAAAGGGGCTTATTGGTTCACTTAACTGAAAAAGTTCAGATGCTGGGGTTTGTCCCTTCCCTCTTTCTTTCTTCCATTTTTGTTGTTGTTGTTTTGTTTTTTGTTTGTTTGGGGTACAAGGGATTGAACCTAGGAGCATCCTGCCTCTGAGCTTTTTTTTTTTTTTTTTTAAACAGTGTCTCCCTAAGTTGTCCTCTTCCTCTTCTGTGAGTTGGCCACATTCTCAGGCTGATAGCAAGAGGACTACAGCATTTCTTGATCTCCTGGTCTCACAATCTGGCCATAACAATGTCCACAGGAAGAAAGACCTGCTCTTCTAGTAACATTACTCTTTTTTTAAGGTTGAATATAATTTTTTTAATTGGTGCGTAGTAATTATTCTAATGGTGGGTTTCATTGCAGCATGTTCATGCATCTCATAACATAGTTTGATAAAAATAATTTCCCATTATCTCCCTTTACCCTTCCCCTCCTTGCCCTGATCTCTTTTCTCTACACCAAAAGTCTCCCATTTAGTAACATCACTTGAACCCAGGGGCATTCTACCTCTGAGCGACACCCCCAGCTCTATTTTATATTCTTTATTTTGAAACAGGTCTCACTAAGTTGCAGAGGGCCTCACTAAGTAGCTGAGGCTGGTCATGAACCTGGATCCTCCCGTATCAGCTTCCCAAGTACTCAGATTACAAGTGTGTGCCACCACTCCCAGCTTAATTTTTATTTTTGAAAGAGGGTCTTGCTAAGTTCCTGAGGCTGGCTTTGAGCCTGCAATCCTCCTGTCTCAGCCTTCTAACTACTTGGAATACAGGAGTGTACCACCAAGCCTGGCTTAATAATATCACTCTTAAGAACAGGAACCTTTTTATTCTGAAGCTCCTATAAAAACCTTCCATTTCATTTCATTGGCCAGAACGCTCATATGGCCACTTGTGAACTAATCTGTTGGTCCAAGGAATGCCACCCACCAATTATCTAAGGTCTGGATTCCTAAACTAATTTGAGTGGCAAGGGAGTGGGATCACCCATGACGAGTCAGGTCCACACTGTAGCTGGAGGCAGGACCAGTTTCCCTAGGCCTCAGGCGTGCACGGGGATGCAGGAATCCCTGGAAGAAACTCAGAGTGCTGTTAGAAACAGGGGAGAGGAAGTGGGTGCTGAATTGCCCTACAAAGGTCATTTTGTACCACAGCGTAGACTATAGGACTTCATCCCAGAGGCCGGCCGCTGCACAGGATACAGACACGTCTGATAACCAAAGGCTGCAATGTTCACAAAGCTGGAGTCTGCCAGATCTTTATCTAACAAAGTCTAAGAATTTCCACAAGGAAATGAGAAACATGTAAACAATTGCAGCTCTGGGTAACTGTGCACCAGCACATGTGAAACCAATTGTTCCCACTCCATATGGGATATTAATCAGTTTAATTACATCAGGAAAATTTTTTAAAGACTTTAGAACCAAAACTGCTCCATTGTATCATCAAAGGGTGAAAAAAAATCCTAAAACTATGCTCTCTTCAAGCCAAAAAATAATAAAACTTTAGAAGATACCAATCTGCAGTGAAATCATCTTTAATTGCTATTGTTTCACAAGGGAAACATGGAAGTTGGAAAACATACACAGCTCAGATAGAAAAACAGGTATAATATTGGAAAAGATCCATTAGAGACTGAACAGTTTTCAATTGCTAATTTTAACCATCAATCCTTAATATCTATTTTTATTCTGTCACCAAGTTGACCCTCAGAATTTACTTAATGTTTTTAAAACCCTATGCTCGTTAACTTGGTGAGTGTAGTGAACAGTCTGCCAATCCCTCCTTACTCTGGACTCAAAGTAACTTAGAAGTATAGTTGGCCCATCCTTCCTGAATCTACTGAGGGCCTCCAATGTTCCAGACCGACCTGTGGCCTGTCAACACAGCCACATGGTCCACCAGTTGCCTTCTTTCCCTTCCTGAGGAAGGGGGTGCCTTCAAGAACATGTCCCCCTTCGGATCCTTCTTTTGAGCAACTTGGTCCTTCCTCTGATGTCAGCTCGGTTGGATAACTGACTTAACAATCTCCCTCTATCAAGAAAGAACCAAAGAAAATGCTGTGAAGAATCCACACAGCTCTTGCTCCTGAGAACCTCACAACCTTCCTGGAGACAAAGCACCACCAGGAAAGAAGATCACATACATATAAAAGAACTAATGGATCCAGACACAAAGGGCAGGGAGTCTGGGAGTCAAATGTGTCTTCCACTTCCCAGGGAACAGTGCTGTAGGCGCCGCATGGGGAGGGAGACTGGTAAGAGTGGAGAAGAGAGGGAATGAAGAATAGGGTAAAAGCTGAAGCGTAGAAGGCCTTGAAAGCCAGAGAGAGAACTAGACCAGTCAACTAGGAAAAAGGTTAGAGTTACAACTCTAAGGTGGAAGTGTGATACAAGAGCTTCCTCCTAGCCCTCAAAAAGCCATACCTAGCTGGGTGTGGTGGCGCACACTTGTAATCCCAGCATTCGGGATTACAATCCTGGCTGAGACCAGAGGATCCGGGTTCGAGGCCAGCCTCAGCTACCTAGTGAGGCACTCCACAACTTCGTGAGACCCTGTTTCAAAATAAAGAATAAAAAATAGGGCTGGGGGTATAGCTCGGAGGTAGAATGCCCCTGAATTCAACCCCCAGTACCGCAAAAAAAAAAAAAAGCCATACCTATTGGTGTAGTGGCAAGAATAAAAATAAAGCCTTCATGTCAGACCAGACGTGGTTTTAATCCTGGCTCAACCACTGCTATGGTTGGATCTGGAGTGTGCCCCAAAGGGTCCACGTATTAAAGCCTGGACACCACCCCCCCCACTGCAGCAAGGTCCAGAGGTGTGGAGGAAGTGGGTCACTGGGGGCGTGGCCTTGAAGACTGCCTGCCCCTGGCTGCTTCCCAGCTCTCTCCTTTCCTCTCCCCTCCTCCTCCTCCTCCCCTTCCTCCTCCTCCTCCTCTCCTTCCTCCTTCTCCTCCTCCTCCTCCTTCTCTCTCTCTAGTTCTCTCTCTCCATCTCTGCCTCCCGCCACCATGTGCTGAGCAGCTTCCCCTCCGCCATACTTCTGTGATGTTTCTCCCTTGAGATCACTGACCATGGACTGGACCTCTGAAATTGTGAGTCAAAATAAACTTTCCGCGCACGCTTGTAATCCCAGCATTCGGGAGGCTGAGACCGGAGGATCCGGGTTCGCGGCCAGCCTCAGCTACCTAGTGAGGCACTCCGCAACTTAGTGAGACTCGGTTTCAAAATAAAGAATAAAAAATAGGGCTGGGGGTATAGCTCGGAGGTAGAATGCCCCTGAGTTCAATCCCCAGTACCGTAAAAAAAAATAAATAAATAAATAAATAAATAAATAAATAAATAAATAAACTTTCCCTCCTGTACGTGGTTCTCACCAGGTGTTTTGGTCACAGTGATGACAAAGCTAACTAATGCAATCTCTTACCAGCCACGTGACCCAGAAAGCTACCTATCCTCTCAGAAGACTCAGCTGAGTCTATATTCTCAAGCTGAGCTATGCAGCATGGTAGCTATTGCACTTAAAATGCATCTGACCTCAACCCAGAAGTGCTTTAAATATGAAATATGCAGCAGGTTTGGGAGACTTAGTATTAAAAAAAGAAAAAAATCTCATAATTCTTTATATTGATTACATGCTGAAATAACATTGGGTATATTGGGTTAAATAAAATAGCATTATGAAAATTAATTGTATCTGTTTCTTTTTAATTTTTAAAAATATAGCTATGAAAAAATTTAAATTACTCAGCAATAACGTTAGGCAAAGCAGGAAACAGTTATTTTTCTCTAATGGAAAACTAGAAGTAGGATGTTGTTCTCTAATGTCTTTAAAACCAGTAAGTATGGTAATTTGTAATCAAGGCCACAATCTCTACCCATGATCCTTACCACGTGCTCCCACTCTGACTCTGGGCTGGGCTTGCGATGCTTTCCCAAAGGGGCATTAGCAAACACAAGTACAAGCAGAGGCTGTCAAGTTACTCGCATATCAGGGCTGGCTCTCTTGCTGCTCTTCGGAACTTTGAGGCAATTACTACATGATTAAGTCCAGGTTATCCTGCTATATGATGAAGGATAAACGGCCAAGGACCCCACTGCCCCAGCTGACAAGGAGCCAACCACAGACATGCAAGTGATACAAACATGCAAATCAATAATAAAACTTAGCCGGGCGTGGTGGCGCACGCTTGTATTCCCAGCATTTGGGAGGCTGAGACTGGAGGATCCGGGTTCGCGGCCAGCCTCAGCTACCTAGTGGTGAGGCTCTCCGCAACTTAGTGAGACCCTGTTTCAAAATAAAGAATAAAAAATAGGGCTGGGGGTATAGCTCGGAGGTAGAATGCCCCTGAGTTCAATCCCTAGTACCGCAAATAAATAAATAAATAAATAAAACATCATTTTAACATAAGTTTGGGGTGCCTTGCTGTGCTGCAAAAGTCAATTGATAGATTGTGGATAAACCTGTGAAAAACATAATGTTAGCAGAATCTTCACTGGATCTTGGGAAAGAATGGAAGCTGGTAAAATCCAGTTACTCTGATTCTATTGGGAGAGATCTTTGGAAGCAGAGAGAGAGAGAGAGAGAGAGAGAGAAATTCAAAAGAGGCTTAGAAATGTCAATAACCAAGATCAAAAATCTTGCCTAGTTTTTCCAATTCCTTTGGGCATAACAACCTTTTTTTTTTTTTTTTTTTTTTGCTTGTTTGTGTTTGTGTTGTACTGGTACTGGGGATTGAACCCAGGGGTGTTAGCTACACCCCCATCCCTTTTTATTTTTTATTTTGAAGCATAGTAACTAAGTTACTGCCTGGTGGCCTCAAACCTGTGATCTTTCTCTCTCAGCTTCACTGGCATTACAAACGTATGCCACCATGTCTGGCGAGACCTCTTTTTCTGATAGCAAAAATCACTTGGGCCTCTGTACTCTGGTAGGCATTTATTAATATCTAGTGAATGAAAATGTATATAATGCCTACACAGTCCCTACTCCTACCTGTGTGCCTCTATGAAATTGAGGTAAATAAGGATTTTTCTAGAAGGATCAATTAGAAGATGGTGCGGCTTCCTCTCAGGGCTGACTCAGCCTTCAAGTTGGACAGATAGCTCATGGAGGGGAGCTGGGGCTGGCTTTCAGCCCTGTTTGATCCCTCAGCCAGATGCCCTTAGCCAGAACACAACTCCTGCAGCCATCGGGTGGCTCTGATGGCCCTAAGATGGATTCAGTAAGGCTCTGAAGTAGAATTGTTTTTTTGTTTGTTTGTTTTTTTTTTTTTGCGGTACTAGGGATTGAACTCAGAGGCGTTCTACCTCCGAGCCAAACCCCCAGCCCTATTTTTTATTCTTTTATTTTGAAACCGAGTCTCACTAAGTTGTGGAATGCCTCACTAGGTAGCTGAGGCTGGCTGCGAACCCGGATCTTCCGGTCTCAGCCTCCCGAATGCTGGGATTACAAGCGTGCGCCACCACGCCCGGCTTAGAATTGGTTTGATTCATAGCAGTGATGCCTGGATGAATTTGAAACATAATCACTTTGTTCTACAGATAGATCTTTGGGGATGAAATAGATTCAAACTTCTTGCCATAACTGATCCCCTCTCTGAGGGTCTGTAGTGCATACCTGGTTCACACCTCTCAAGGTGTGTATAACGACCACAGGTGGGCAGGACGCAGGAGCAGACATTGCTCATCTCTAGCCCAAACTCACAGTTCACAACTGCAGATCAAGTGTGAGGACTGGGGAAGGAGGGAAGGTGGCACCCAGACACTTTGCTCCAACAAATAAATCACAAAATTTGGTGCAAAACAAATCCCTTTACATTTTGTTCACACTTTTTTTTGACTATGGAAAAATGCCTACAAATGAATAATTTTAACATAAAATTCTGAGCTATTAATAACCCTTAAACTTTAGCCAGGAAGGATAACCACAATAAGCCACCTCAAAAGCTACTTCAGTGCATCAAGGGCACAGGTTCCAAACACTGACATAAGAATGCCATCCTACCCCTCCTCAGCCAGCCAGACGCTGAGGCAAAGAACAAAAGTGGAAAACATACAAGTTTTATTTTCTAGCTTCACACCCTCATGTGTTAACTTTGTTTTCAAGTGACTGGTAATCCTTTGTAACAATGGCTTGTGTTCATATAAGGTATTCACTTTTTAAAAGCCCTTTCATTAAACTACAAATCATAAACGGTGAAACAATCTTTAGGAGTTAAAATGAAATATTTTCACAATAGTCTTAGAGGAAAACTAGAGAATGTATTACACCTTTACACGCTTCTGAGATGGGGGAAATTAAAGGGCAGAGACCGTGTTCTCAAATTATTAGCAGAACTAGTCAATGCAGAGCTCTCCCATGACCTGAAGCTGCTTCAAACAGAACAAAGACAAAATCATAAGTACCACATTTTCAATTTGTCTGTTAACCCAAGTGAGTGGTGTGTGTGCTGGCAAATGTTTAACAATTAGATCTCCACATGAAAAAGCTCTGGTTTGTAAATATTCCCACTGCGGCTGATTGCCACTTCCATACGCTATCTCTGGATATGGAGTTGGGGAGGGATGTGTGTACTATGCCATTATTTAGTGTTTCTACAATACAAATAAATTAACCTCAAGAAAGTGGTAATAGCAGAATAACTAAGAAGTAAATAAACTGGAAGTTGTGGCATATGGCTGTAACCTCAGTACTTTGGAGGCTGAGACAGGAGGATCAAAGGTTCCAGGACAGCCTCAGCAACATAGTGAGACTCTCAACTGCCTAGTAAGAACTTATTTCCAAAGCAAAAAATAAAAAGGAATGGGGTGTAGCTTGAAGGTAAAATGTCCCTGGTTCAATCCCCAGTACCAGAAGGGAAAAAAGTGAATAGATTTTAGTGTTTTTTACATTTCTCTAAATGTAATTTAATTGTAAGTTTATCTAATTGAGAGAGAGAGAGGGTTTTGTTTTTACTGGGGATTGAACCCAGGGGCATTCTCCTTCTGAGCTGCACCCCCAGTCCTATTTTATTTTTTGTTTTAAAATAAGGCCTCTCTAAGTTGCAGAGGGCTTCACAAGGTTGCTGAGACTGACTAGGAACTTGTGATTAGCCTCCCAAGTACTGAGATTTCAGGCGTGCACCACCACACCTGGCTAATTTAATTTTTAAATAATGTCGTATTTCACAAGCCGCTCACCAAATTCTTGAAAATTTAACAATCGGCTCTTACTGGCCGGTAGGAATCAACTCTACATGCCACTGATCCAAGCCCTCTTTTCTTCCTTTAAATTTAAAATAAAATAAATGTCACCTCTAGGGGGCACAGCCAGTTGTACACCTAACGCTCCAATGTCAACACACACATTTTAAAAATTTCTGGATTGCACAAATACATTTTTCATCATGGGGCAGAAGACATGACACAGCGATTTGTGAAAGGCCTGGGACAAAGTCAAAGAAAAGTACTGGACCAGTGGGCTGAGGATTGTTGATAAAACTAAGGTATAGAGTGAGCATTTTCCTACAACTTTTCTGAATTGTAGAGCAAAGAAAATCTACCTGCAGAAAAAGAGAGTACTTTTGACTTGAATTATTCAGCTTTGACTAAACTGGTTCTATGTTGGCCTAAGCTTTAAGTGTGGAACATAAACTGTTAGCCCTTTGGAAAGATTATAGTCAAGCCCATGAGCAGACCTGCGATTACAGTGAAGCAAATTAGACACTCAGGGCTCAAAATTTAAGGAGGCACCTGTTTTCTGGACAAAATCAGTGCAGTTGGCCCTGAGAGTGTCTCCTTAAATTCTGCACCCTAGGCACCTCCCCTTACCCTTACCCTAGTCCTGGCCCTAAAATGCCAAAGAGGTCAAGTTCACATGGCTAGTTGGCATCAAACTGAAACCAGTTCAGGTCTTTGAACTTCTGGTCTGGGCTCTTCCCCTTGCCGTGGGGCGCCCCCAGCTTGGCACAACACTCCAAGGAACAGCCTCCAAAAGTAAGCAAGAAGTTATACTCACAGCTGGAAGAGTGGTTCTAAATCTAGTTGGTACATTAGAATATTCTAGGAGAGTTTTTTTAATTTCTAATTCCTGGGTCCTGCTCTCTAGTATTTTAATTCACTTGCTGTAGGGTGGGACTAGGATTTTGTTTGTTTGTTTGTTTGTTTTCAAAAGTCCTTTGTGTTTGGGAGGCTATGACCGGGGGATCCGGGTTCGAGGCCAACCTGAGCTACCTAGTGAGGCATTCTGCAACTTAGTGAGACCCTGTTTCAAAATAAAGAATAAAAAATGGGACTGGGAGTATAGCTCAGTAGTAGAATGCCCCTGAGTTCAATCCCCACTACCACACCAAAAAAACTCCTTTGTGATTGTTATATAAAACAACAGCTGAGAACCATTATATCATAATTGTTGCAAAAATAACAATGATAATAATAATAATAATCTTAAAAAAACAAAAGGCCTACAAAAAGTTTTAATTATGCCAGTAAAATTAAAGAAAGATTTTAATTAGACCAGGAGTATTGAAAATGTATCAATTTCCATTGCTATTGTCAGTTTAATATACCTTTTGTATCTATAAAGAACTATCTTAGCTATCTTATACCTGTAATCTCAGTACTTGGGAGGCTGAGGCCAGCACACGGTAACTGCGGTAACTGAGCAAGAACTCGTTTCAAAATTTAAGAAGGACTGAGGGTAAAGCTCAGTGGAACAATGCCCTGGGTTCAACCCCCAGTACCATACAAAAAAAGAAAGGATAGAAGGAAGGGAGAGAGGGAGAGAGGGAAGGAGGGAGGGAGGGAAGGAAGAAGGAAGAAAGGAGAGAAAGAAGAGCAGGTAGCATTGTGGTCTATATTAAGCCCCTGGGCCAAATTTGGTCATAGCACAGTGACCTCTGAAGCATAGTAAGACCCACTACTGAGGAAATCGGTGTTCAGACAGGCTGGGCTTCTACATTCTCAGTGGGGAAAAAAAATGTTTATAGGGAAAACCAATGTGTATAAACAAGGGAAATGTTTATCTTAAGAAAGAAAGCTAACAAACCATTTTTAAGTATTTATAAAATTATTTTAAATAAAGGCGAATAAATGATGACTTTACTAATTTACAGATCAATCCACCGATTGATAGAAACACACAGAAGATCCTCCAAGTGATAGGATTTTGCACTTTACATCAGTGTTTGTCATGTGTATAAGTCAGGATTCTCCAGAGAAGCAAAACCAATAGGAGATATGTATATATACTAGATAGATGATAGATAATACATACATACTTACATGTAGAGACTTATCAAAGGAATGATCTCATGTAATTGCAAATGTATACTATCTGCAAGCTGGAGAACCAAGAATGCCACACTCAAGGGCAGAAGGTGGATGTTCCATCCAAAAAGAGAGTGCAAGTTCACTGTCTTTCCTCCACCTTTTTGCTCTATTTGGGGCCTCAATGTATTGCGTGATGCTCATCTACAATGGGGGAGGGGAGGGACCATCAGCTTCACTCAGTTCACCAATCCAGATGCTAATCTCTTTTGGAAACACCCTCACAGACACACCCAGAAATAATGTTTTACCACCTCTCTGGACATCCGTTGGCCAATTATCCATCACATCATATCATTAACCATCACATCATAAATTTGAGAGTACTGTTCTGCATTTAGGCAAGGATACTCTAAAATGTAGGTTTTTCCATAGCAATTTGATTTTACTCAAAAGCAATGTAAGCTTTATTGAGTCATGATGGTTACCTGACTATGCATTTGTCAAACTCATAGGGCTGTATCCTTTAAAAAGGGTAGACTTTACTGTGTGTAATTTATACCTACATTTTAAAAATATGAGCACAGGGATGTGCACAGATATTAATTAAATGTTTGCTAAGGAGAAAAAACAGCAAGACTTTCTTTCCTTTTCATTTTGCTAAATTGGAAAGTTTTCATCTTCTAAGAAAAACAACTAAATTGGTCTAGTTATTAAAATAGCTCCTCTGAGGGCATTGTTCACATTACAGCTCAGCATTTCCTCTGCTCTGAAGACCAACCGAGCTACCTCCAAAGCTATTCATCTTGAGAACCAGTAAAATCTAATACTAGAAATCCCATAGTAGAATAAACAGCTTTTAAATTTATTGTATTTGGTCCTGGGAATTGAACCCAGGGGCTTTCTACCTCTGAGCTACCCCTCCCCCACCCTATTTTATTTTTATTTTGAAACAGGTTCTCACTAAGTTGCAGAGGGCCTCACTAAATTGCTAATGCTGGCTGCAAACCTGCAATCCTCCTGTCTCTGCCTCCCAAGTACTGGGATTACAAGCATGCCTGGCTCAGCTTTTAAATTTAAACTCAGCAATGAGTTAACAAAAATTGAAGATTTACCATGTGCCAGACACTGTTATAGGCACAACAATCCTCTGAGGCAAATGAAGTGACTGAACTGATTTCTCAACAGGTGCTTTGTCAAGAATTGACTACGAGTATGTGTTGGGGGATGGCTAGCAGTGGATGAACAGGAAAGCAGGAAGGTTTACAAGGGAGCCATTGCAATAGTCCAGGTGAAAGACAGGAGTTTGGTCTTCTGCCAAAGGTGGATGGTGAACCATGGCTGAATCTTGAATATTTTTAAGACAGAATCCACAATTATTGAATTCAATTTGAGGTGTTAGAGAAAGGGAGGAGGCAAGAATGACCTGAACAACTAAGATTGAGTTACCTTTTTTTTTTTTTTTTTTTTTTTTGCGGTACTGGGGATTGAACTCAGGGGCATTCTACCTCCGAGCTACACCCCCAGCCCTATTTTTTATTCTTTATTTTGAAACCGGGTCTCACTAAGTTGTGGAGTGTCTCACTAGTTAGCTGAGGCTGGCCGCGAACCCAGATCCTCCGGTCTCAGCCTCCCAAATGCTGGGATTACAAGCGTGCGCCACCACGCCCGGCTGAGTTACCTTTTTGGAGAAGGAATAAGTTTTAGGAGACAGAAGATCACATTTTTAGCTTTGAGCATGTAAAGTTGAAGACATAGCTGGGTGAGGTGGCATACGCCTGTAATCCCAGTACTTGGGAGGCTGAGAAAGGAGGATCACAGGTTCGAAGCCAGCCTCAGTAAGGCTCTCTGCAACTTAGCAAGACCATGTTTCCAAATAAAAAAATAAAATAGGGCTGGGGATGTAGCTCAGAGGTAGAATGCCCCGGGGTTCAATCTCCAGAAATAAATAAATAAATAAATAAATAAATAAATAAATAAATAAATAAATAAATGGTTGGAGATGTCACTAGTCATCCAGTAGGATTTTCAAGTGGTAACTGGAGATTAGAGGAGGGGCCAAGCTGGAGGTGATGAGCCATCCATAGCCAGGACACTGCATACGTTACCACTGGATGAGGGAGCTAGGAAAGAGAAGAGATCAAGGACTAGGATCTGGGGCACTGTAACCTCCGAGGTTCTTGAAGTTACTGGCAAAGCAGCAATGGACACGGATAAGGAGTACCCAACAGAGTAAGAGAACAACCAGCAGACACGATGTCCTGGAAGCCAAAGAAGACTGTATATCGAGGGGGGCGGGGGGAAGGGATCTACTGTCAATCATCATAGAGATGAGCCAGTAGGCACGTCGTGGGAGGGGTGAGCAGCCAGAGGCCTCCCAGGGGCCCAGCCCAAGAGGACTTTTCCTGTGTGTCACCTTGCCAGTTCCTAACTACCACATATTCACTGCGCTCTCCCCGTAAGTACTGTCTCCCTTGTCTAATTCAAGCTCCTCTTATTCATCTCAGTATTTCTAATGCCCAGCAGGTGCTCAATAAAAATTGAGTGAGAACTTGGCATGGTGGTACACACCAGTAATTCCAGTACTCGGGAAGCCGAGATAGGAAGATCACAGGTTCAAAGCCAGCCTCAGCAACTTAGAAAGACTTTCAGCAACTTAGAGAGACCATGTTTCAAAAAAATAAAATAAAGCTGGGGATGTGGTTCAGAGGTAGAATACCCCTGAGTTCAATTCCCAGTACAGAAAAAAAAGTTGATAAGTAAAAGCCAAATGAGTAAGTGCATGAGTGGTTATTTCATAGTTTAGAGATGGGGGTTGGGCCAGAGAGAAGTTTGAATGTCTCCCATCACTGTCCTATCCAGAATATCCAAGAAAACATGGTCTTTTGTTTTTTAATTGCCAGAAGCATCAGTGGAGACCTGGAGCAGGCATGGTGGCACACGCTTGTAATCTCAGGATTGGGAGGTTAAGACAGGAGGATGGCAGGTTTGAAGCCAGCCTCCGCAACTTAGTGAGGTCCTCCACAACTTAGCAAGACCCTGTTTCCAAATAAGAAATAAAATCAGGCTAGGGGTGTAGCTTAGAGGTAGAATGCCTCTGGGTTCAATCCCCAGTGCCACTGGGAAAAAAAGCCATAATTAAAAGTCAAATGACATAAGCTAACACATTTTTTAAAAACTGTATTAAAAATAAAGTTAATAAGCCAGGTGTGGTGGCACCTGCCTCTAATCCCAGTACTTGGGAGGTTGAGACAGGAGGATTGCAGGTTGGCAGCCAGCCTTAGCAATTTAGTTAGACTTAATACTGAGACCCTGTTTCAAAACAAAAAATAAAAGGGGCATTCTATCTTGAGCTGGGGATGTAACTTGGAGATAGAATGTTCCTGGGTTCAATCCCCAGTAAAACACACACACACACACACACACACACACACACACACACACACACACACGATAATATAAAATAACAATAAAATAAAATAGGCCTGGGGGTATAACTCAGATGTAGAACGCCCTTGGGTCCAATCCCCAGTACCAAAACAAATTGATTGGGTATGGTGGTGCATCTTATAATCCCAGTACCTAGAGGAGGACCCCATGTTCAAGGCCAGTCTCCGAAATATAGTGAGACCCTATTTACAAATAAGAAATAAAACAGGGCCAGGGGTGTAGCTCAAAGGTAGAATGCCCCTGGGTTGAACCTCCAGTACCAATAAGTAAATAAAGTTAATAAGCACTTAAAATGCATCACTTCTTGATTATTTTACGATTCTCTCTCCTCCAGCTGATTTACCACTACCGTATCTGGGTAGGGAACACCACATAATCCTGTGCAACTGCGCGTCTCCCTAGCACCACGGTGCTGGTAGCTAGAAATTGGCTCTGTTGAGAAAATGAGCGATTTCTACAAATCAGGGCTCCGGCCTTCCCAGAGTCCATTGCTAAACAATGGCCGCCACTCTACTTGTTAGACTGTATTTCCCGTGAGATCCTCTAGTTAGCAACCTTTCTTCAGTGGGAGAAAAATCACTCCATCCTCTGAAAGAAAATAATTTCTTCTGTAAAGTGAATTAACTGAACTTTTCTTTCTCTCTCATGGGTGGCTCAATGGTGTACAGACAGCTGGTGTTCAGGGCCATCAATCTAACGGGTTTCCACGTCACCACCGATTCTCCCTGACCACCACCCCATACCCTCTTCCTCTGGGTTCTTCTGAGAGCAAAAGTTTATATTTACGAAAATCCGTTCCTTATTATTTAACTGGGTCAACTGCTGAGCTGGTTATGAAATGTGTGTCTGGATCAGAAATGTGGGTATAGACTGCCAAGCTTTAAAGAATTAGAAAAAAAGAAAGAGACAGCGAATGTGAGCACAGGAGGATGATTCCCTCTGAGAACCGTGACTCCAGCCTGGTCCCTCTTGGGATCGCAGTTCCTGATGACGCAACCCAGCTCCCCACAGAGCCCTCTGTGCACTCTCCAAAGACCTGGAGCTAATGGCATGCAGAGAAAATCAATCCCTTCTTATGATGGAGGCCTGCTGTTTGGTAAATGGAAAGCAAATTCTTTCTCCTCTTAAGTTGGCAGAAACACGCACTGGGAGTTATTATCCCCTTGATTATCCTCTCCTGTCCTGAAAGGGAGTTCACACATCATTCCTGCACTTAACATACTGGCATGTAGTACACGCTTATAATCCCAGTACTTGGGAGGCTGAGACAGGAGGATAGGTTAAAAGCCAGCCTCTACAACTTAGCAAGGCCCTCAGCAACCTAGCATGACCCTATTTCCAAATTTTAAAAAAAATGAAATAGGGGGTATATCTCAGAGGTAGAGTGCCCCTGGGTTCAATCTCCAGTACCACAAAAAAGTTAAATAAATAAATAAATTAATTAATTAAATTAAAAACTCAGAAGCCAGATGAGTATCCACTCACAACTCCATGAGGAGACAGAACTTCTTTTTTGTCCCCTCCTCCCCACAAAGAAAGCACATAGCATCCCATAATGTTTTGTTTGTTTGTTTGTTTGTTTGTGGTACTGGGGATGGAACCCAGGGGCATTCTACCTCTGGGCTACGCCCCCAGTCCTATTTTTTATTCTTTATTTTGGAACAGGGTCTCACTAAGTTGCGTAGTGCCTCACTAGGTAGCTGAGGCTGGCCTTGAACCCGGGATCCTCCTGTCTCAGCCTCCCAAGTACTGGGATTACAAGCATGCGCCACGATGCCTGGCTCTATAATGCTTTTTGAAGAGATGTATTCAGTTGATATATTCAGTACATCCATAATATGTACTGCCAGGAGCCGCCCTCGTGGCCGCGGGGTCGGGGGTTCCTCGATTGGTGTGGAATGAGACAAGGTCTTGAGAATACGCTAACACCCAATGCAGTGTTGAAGCGCATCTGTTTTATTTTTTGCCAGTCGCAGATTTATATACTATATTTTTTACAGTGAGGCATATAGAACAGGAATTTTTACAGACTTGACTTTGTAAAGGTTAATTACAACCAATTAAGTTTACAACACGTATTATAAAAATTCTTTTCCATCAGTTAAGATCTTTACAATTTTGCTTAGCCCCTCCAAGCAGTGTTCTTTCTTATCTGAGTAGTCAGCAGGTTTTTGGGGGGACCAGGCAGCAGCAATTTAGATGAACTTGCAAAGCCTGTTTCTAGGCTAGAGCTTATTGTCTTGAGGCATTGCTCTTTTACAGCTAAGAGATCAGTATCTGTCAGGCCGCATGTTTCTAAGAAGTTTTTTTTATAATTAATAAAAAAGCAAAACCCAAAGCACCCATAATTTCCAGAATCTAATAATGCAAAGTGGGAAATGCCACGAATCCCCACTTTTGGAATCGCCTGCCTTGCAGGATTCCTAGCGGACCGAGCCTTGCTCAAGGTCCAGCTATTAAGGTGTCGTCACAATGTACCATTTATTAAGAGTGTTTTCCAAGTGCCAGATATCATGCTTTAAACATATTCTTTTTTGTTTTTGTTATCTCTAACAACTTTAGGAAATAAATGCTATTTTTATCTACATTTTATATTTGAGCAAACTAGTTGAGATAAATGGATCAGTCACATTAGCAGAGTCTGGATTTGAACCAATTTCTATCTGACTCCAAAACTAGGGCCTCTAAACACTTTGTCCCATGCTAACGATCGTGTCTCAGAACCAGAACCAAATGAGAGCTATGAGCAGTTTCAGGCTTAATATAAAATTCTCTACTAAGGATGAGAATATACCAACCTGCCAGAAAGTGGGCTCCCTGACACTGAAGCCATTCAAGGAGAAGCTGAAAGAACACTGCCCAGGATGGTCGGCTTCTTGCCCTAGGAGAATGGTTGCTCCAATCTGCTGCTTGTTGAAAACTCACCAGAGAAACAACATATTTTGGGGAAGAAAGTAGCCTTGTTCCGGTGTGGTGGTACATGCCTGTAATCCCAGTACTTGGGAGGCTGAAACAGGAGGATTGCAGGTCCAAGGCCAGTCTCAGCAACTTACTAAGACTTGCAACAACCTAGAGAGACCCTATTTTAAAATAAAAAATGGTAGGAGTATAGCTCAGAGGTAGACTGCCTCTGAATTCAGTCCTCAGTACCAAATAAAAAGGAACAGTAGGCTTGTTCCACATGACCAGGTAGGAAATGAGGGACAGAATGCAAAGATCTGGGCCATCATAAGAAAAGACTTTTGCCACGCGTGGTGGCGCACACTTGTAATTCCTTCCAGTACTTGGGAGGCTGAGACAGGAGGATCACAGGTTCACAGCCAACCTCAGCTATTTAGTAAGGCTCTCCACAACTTAATGAGAATGTCTCAAAATAAAGAATAAAAAATAGGGCTGGTGATGTAGGCTTGGAGGTAGAATGCCCCTGAGTTCCATCCCCAGTGCTATAATTTTTTTAAAAAGGACTTTTAAAAATTTATTTTAATTGAAAAATAAAAATCGCATATATTTATGGTGTACAATATGATGTTTGGAAATATGTATACATTGTGAAATGACTAAATCAAGCTAACACATTTTTTACCTCCCATACTTATTTTTTTGTGGTGAGAAGAGTCAAGAATACGATAAACACATTGTTATTAACTAAAGTCATTGTTATTAACTAAAGTTGCCAAGTTGTACTATAGATCTCTTAAACTTACTCCACCTGTCTGACTGAAGTTGTATATCCCTGGCCCACACCCGCTCAGCCTTGCTGGCGCCCAGCCCCTGGCATCCATCATTCCACTCGCCGCCTCTGTGCGCCCAGCTTTCTGCGTACATAGGAGACCATTCGATGTTTATCTGTCTATGCCTAGCTTATTTCACCTAACATACGTCTTCCAGAGTTATCTGTTGTCACGAAAGACAGAATTTCCTTCTTCTAAAGGCTGTATAGTATTCTCCTGTGTATATATGTCACTTTTTTAATCCCTTCATCTATTGATGGACACTTAGGTTCATTTTATGTATTGGCTATTTTGAATAATGCCACAAAAAAAAAAAAAAACATGGGAATGTAGATAGCTCTTTGCTATACTTATTCCTTTCCCTTACATATAGATCCAGAAGTAGTTTAGCTGGCCCTTAAAGTAGTTCTATTTTTAATTTTTTTGAGGAAACTGCATACTGTTTTCTATAATGGCTGTACTAATTTACATCCCCATTAGCACTATATAACAGTTTGCTTTTCTCCACATCCTTGCTAACACTTATCTTTTTTTATATAATAACAATTTAAACAGATATGAGGTGATACCTCATTGTAATTTTGATTTGCATTTCTCTGATCGTGATGTTGAGTATTTTTCATATACTTGTCATCCATTTCTATGTTTTCTTTTTAGAAATGTCTATTGCTCGCTTTTTAATCAGGATATTTGTTCTCTTGCTATTGAGTTGTTTGAATTCCTTGTGTATTTTAGATATTAACCCCTTATCAGGTACATGGTTTGGAAATATTTCTCCTCATTCCATAGTTATCTCTTTGCTTTGTTGTTGTTTACTGTAACAACTGAGACATTTTAATTGAGTCTTTTTGTGTGTGTCTGTGGTACTAAGGATTGAACCCAGGGGCATTCTAACTCTGAGCTACAGCCCCAGCCCTATTTTTTATTCTTTATTTTGAAACAGGGTCTCACTGTTGTGGAGGACCTCATTAAGTAGCTGAGGCTGGCCGCGAACCCAGATCCTCCTGTCTCAGCCTCCCAGTTACTGGGATTACAAGCGTGCGCCACTATGCCCAGCTCAACTGAGACATTTTAGTTTGATGTAATCCTATTAGTCTATTTTTGCTTTTGTTGTTTAGTAAGAAGGACTTCTTTTAATATGCTGTGAGCCAGGCATGATAAAGCACACCTGTAATCCCAGTACTTGGGAGACTGAGACAGGAGGATGGAAAGTTCAAGGCCAGCCTCAGTAATTCAGCAAAATCATCAGCAACTTAGCAAGATCCTGTTTCAAAATAAAAAATGAAAAAGGGCTAGGAGTGTAGCTCAGAGGTAGAATCCCTCTCAGTTCAATCCCCAGCACCAAAATAAATAAATAAACAGATAGGTAGACAACAGGCTGTGTACTAGGCTCCTCTGGGGATAATGACCTCTCCATGAGATGTTTATGGGAAAGCTGGTGAACACACATAGAGTTCCTTGCACCTCTGTTCTTGTCCAGGACTTCAGTATCGCTCACCCCCGTTTCCTAACTGATGGCTCCCCCAGTCTCTTCCCACACTGATCTGAGCTATTGCTACTACCACCCAAACCCATCCTACTTTTCATTCTCTCGCTTAAAGACCTCTTAGCTCCCATTGGCAGGGTGAGTCCCCAGGAAACAGAATGAGGCAGAGACCAGAACATGGAATGTTTACGAGGGAGGAGCCTTGGGATAGACACCTGCAGAAAGGAGCGAAGGAGGCAGGATTGGACGCATGGAGAAGCTGGACTCCTAAATGATTATAATGAGGCTTTAGCTAACCCCACGGAAGTTCTGAAGCTGGGATGTTCCATGCCCCTATGTAGTAGACCTGTCACTAGGAAGCTGGCCTGAACCTGGACCAGGCAGCAGACCACAGAAAAGAGAGATTCCAAAGGAGAGCTGAGAGCGAGGGCCACCTGCCAGTAGCACTCCTAGAGCCAGGAGGATGCACCATTCCGGCTGAAAGGCAATCTCGGTGACACGTCACAGTGGTCACTGCACTCACTCCCTTGCCTGTCATGCAAGGTCCCTGCAAGGTCTCTCTTCATCCCCATCTCTCTCCACCCCCTACTGCCTAGCCACACCAAGAGTATTACATTTCTTGGGGGATTTTTACTTCTTTACTTATGATCTCTTTTCCTGCTGTACTAGCTCCCTATGGCTGTTGTAACAAATTATACAAACTTAGTGGCTTAAAATAACATACATTTATTCTCTGGTAGTTCTGGGGGTCAGAAGTCCAAAATTAGTTTCATTGAGCTGAAATCCAGGTGTCAGCAGGGCCCTGCTCCCTCCATAAGCTCTAGGGAGGAACTGGCTTCCTTGCCTTTTCCAGCTTCTAGAGCCACATTCTTTGCATTCCTTGGCTCCCAGGCTGCTTCCTCCATCCTTCAAGCCAGCAACAAAGCATCTCGCTTCAATGTCTCGCTGACTGCTACTGCTACTGCTACTGCTGCTGCTGCTGCTGCTGCTGCTGCTGCTACTGCTGCGGCTAAACCGACCTTTGTTTCCCATGCGATATCTCAAGATATTTACCTTAATCACATCAGTAAAGTCTCTTTTGCCAGCAGGGCATGGCATCACACACCTGTAATCCCAGTACTTGGGAGGCTGAGATAGGAGGATTGCAGATTGGAGGCTAGCCTAGCAATATATCGAGGCTCCCAGCAGCTTAGAGAAACCCCGTTTCAAAATTTAAAAAATAAATAAATAAAAAGGGCTGGGGATGTAGCCCAGAAGTAGAATGCCCCTTGATTCAAGTCCCAGTATTGAAAAAAAAAAGTCTTTTTTGCCATATACTCCCAGGCTCCAGGGATCAGGACCTGGTTCTATTTGAAGGCTATTATTCACCTACCACATCTGCCTTGACTGTCCCCCTTCAATGTCAGCTCCATTGTCACTTCTTGTGTGAAACTTTCCCTGATGCTCCCAGGTAGGTAGAATTGGCACCCCTCCCCTGTTCCCCAGCACTTTTTCCATGTCTTTATTTTACCAGTATCCTTGGTATGCTGTACTTCATTAAAGAAAAAATCACCTGTACAATTGTTAGTATCAATTTTTATTTAATTATTTATTTGATTTGTGTGTGTGGTACTAGAGATTAAGCCAGGGGTGCTCTACCACTGAACTACATCCCCAGCCCTATTTTATTATTATATTTATTTATTTGTTTGTTTGTCTATTTTTTAATTTTGTGGTACTGGGGATTGAACCCACGATCATTCCACCTCTGAGCTACAACCCCAGCTCCTATTTTATTTTTTATTTTAAAACAGGGCCTTCTGAGCTGGGCGTGGTGGTGCATGCTTGTAATCCCAGCATTCGGGAGGCTGAAACCGGAGGATCCAGGTTCGAGGCCAGCCTCAGCTACTTAGTGAGGCCTTCCGCAACTTAGTGAGACTCGGTTTCAAAATAAAGAATAAAAAAAATAGGGCTGGGGGTATAGCTCGGAGGTAGAATTCCCCTGAGTTCAACCCCCAGTGCCTCAAAAAAAAAAAAAAAAAACAGGGCCTTCCTGAATTACCATGTGCTGGCCTCAAACCTGTGATCTTCCCATGTACTAGGATTGCAGCTGGGCACCATGTCAATTTTTAAAAACTAACTTAGGGCTAAGAGTGCAGCTCAGTGATAAGAGTACTTGTCTAGCATGTGCAAGGTCTTGGGTTCAATTCCTAATTCCTCAAAAATAAAGAAACAAGACTTACTTGAATATTTTCAAACACTCCATCATGGAAGATAATAGTCTATGAACCTCCATATACCTGTTACCCAGCCTCAGTAATTACCAACTCTTAGCTAGTCTTTTTTATCTATCTCCTCTATTTTTATTTCTGGAGTATTTTTTTTAAAGCAAATCTGAGGCATCACATTGTTCCACTCATAATTAATTCAGGACAAGTACTCTAAGAATTTGTCTTAGTTTGCTAGGACTGCTATAACAGATACCACAGACTGGTGGCTTACACAACAGAAATGTATTTTCTCATAGTTATGGAAGCTAGAAGTCCAGATCAGGGTGCTGGCACGGTGAGTTTCTCTTTCCTCAGCTTGCAGATAGATGGCCACCATTTCACCCCGTCCTCACATGGCCTTTTCTCTGTATGAGCCTGTCATAATTAGATATAAAATGTCCTAATGAGCTCATTTACTAATATTCAGAGTTGACATCATTGAGTCATGAGGGTTGTAATCCCAGTGGGTTTACCTGGGTGGTACCTGGGAGGCCGGTAGGGTGTGGGTGCAGCCTTGCTCCCCTTCTCCCTCCGACCTCTGGTCTCTGGTCTCCGTGACATGAGGAGCACAGCCCACGTGCTCTCCCTCCACTTCCTGCCTCCATGCTCTGAGATGTGCGGTCCCCAGCCTCACATGGACTCAGTCCAAAACAGTAAGAAAATAAATCTTCTTTCCTCTAAGTTATGTGGTCAGATTTTTAGATTATGGCTGCAAGAGTGCTGACGGAGACAGAGCCCTACTCTCTCTGTGTGTCTTCCTCTTCTTATGAGGACACCAGTCCTACTGGACTGAGGCTTTACCCTTAGGGTCTCATTTAACCTCTTTAAAGGCCTGCTATGGTTGGGGTATAAATAGTGTCCCCTAAAAGTCTATGTGTCGAAGGCTTGGTCCCCAGGTTGGCATTACAGGAAGGAGCCATGAAACTTTGGGAGCTGGAGAGACCCCTATGTCATTAGGGGATGTGCCCCGGAAATGGATTCCAAACAATAGGTCTGACTAGTCTTTTTTTTTTTTCTCTACTGGGGACTGAACTCAGGAGCATTTTCCTCTGAGCTATATACCTCCAGCCCTATTTTATTTTATTTTTTAAAATTCACTTTTATTTTGAGTCTCATTAAGTTGCTAAGGGCCTTGCTAAATTTCTGAGGCTGGCCTCGAACCTGATCCTCCTGTCTCAGCCTCCCAAGTACTGAGATCACAGATGTGCACCGTGAATGCCTAGCTAGGCCTGATCTTGAACCTCCAGAAACATGAGCCAAAATAAATCTCTCTCTGCTTCTTAAGTAGCTTGTTTCAGGTATTTCATTTCAGTGATGCAAAGCTAATACAAGTCCCTTCCCAAATATAGTCATATTGGGAAAGACAGCTTCAACATTATGGAATGGGGGGAGACAATTCAATCCATAAGAAAAAAATTTATTTTAGCCCAGGGGCATTCTACTTCCGAGCTACATACCCAGCTCTATTTTATTTTAATTTTGAAAAAGGGTCTCACTAAGTTGATGAGAGTCTCACTACTTGCTGAGGCTGACCTCAAACCTGCAATCATCCTGTTCTAGCCTCCCAAGTTCTCAGATCACAAGTATGCACCACCACATCTGGCTCAATAAGAGAACTTTAAAAAATATATATTACCACCATGCTATTATTATACCTAATAATGATAATAATAATTGCTTAATATTCTCTAACATCTTGTCCATCTTCAAATTTTTCTAGTTGTCTCTAGAACATTTTCTTACATTTGGTTTGTTTAGAGTTCAAAAGGTGAAATTTTTTGTTTTTTGGGGTTTTTTTTGTTGTTTGTTTGTTTGTTTTCAGAAGTACAGATTCCCAACCCTTCCCTAGATGGTGATTTAGCTTCCGCCTTCATCAGGCAGCTCCTGTGGGGCCATGATATTTTTCACTGTTATTTTACCCCAATGGAAATTTGACTATAAACATTTTCATCAGAATTATGCCAACATTGATAGATTATCACAAGAAAATAGTCTCTAGGACAAATGTCATTAAGTAATAAAATTCATTGACCATATTAGCACAGTTTCCAGGTTTTTTTCCCCCTATTTTGTTCATAGTTTAGTGAAGTTACTTTTATTGGCATCAATTTTTTTCCCTGTTTAAATTTCACCACAAAATTTGATTCATTATCAGATTTTTGTCCATGTCAAATTTTACCCATAACATCTGCTGTTGTGAGTTTTACTTTGTGATTGTTATATCTTTCAAATCCAATTTTTCTTGGTCAGATTTGGATGTCTACATTTGGTCAAGAAGATTTTGTTCTTCGGGCAATTTTCCATCAATAATTGTTTTTCCCTCTATGCGGCTTTAGCGGTTGTTAATCTTACTTTGTGTTGACTATTTCTACCAGTCATCTTGTGAGTACTTTGATGAAAGGCTGAAAGCTTGGCTTTATTTCTCTACATAGCCATGAAAAAAAAATGTTATGTATCTAAGAGATAGCAAAGGAGATAGAGTGTGGGAGTCAGGAAATGACAAAAAAGGGACATGGAAACAGATTGAGAAAGAAGCCGCAGCTGTCTTGGGATCTTGTTTGCTAAGCTCTCTCAGAGGCCCAAATGTCTTGGGGGTCAAAATGGCCAGATTAAAACACTATGGAGGTGGCAATACGGCTGGTGAGAATGGACTGGACAAATAGATCAAGACTTTAAATCCTGGGAAGTTAAACACACAGCTGTCATCTTGCCGCGCCTCCCCCCTCCACCGCCCCTTCTATGGCTCTCTTTATTTCCTTCCCATTCTTGTTTGCCTCATTCCCCTCTCTTTCCATTGCCTTTAGAGGACTGTGACAGAGGTGACCTCTCCTTGGAGTTCTATCAGTGCCTAGCACAGTGTCCTGCATTCAGTGAGTGCTCAATAAGTACTCCTGGACTGGGTCATCTTAAAACAGCACCCACCCTTCTGATTTCAACTCCAGGAAGCCAGGCTGCTGTTAACAAATCAAAACACTGAACTTGACCCACCACTTCCTGGGGGGTAAGTGGGCGGATGGAGCTGGATTCAGCAAATCTGAACTGTGGGGAGGCCTCTCAATCTGTCTGCAGCATTGAAGCTTGAAAAGTTTTATTTTTTGCGCGACGTTCCCTAGCAAATGCCTGCTGCTCACCCACACACTTAGCCAGCAAGGGAAGAGGAGAGCTGCTGGAAGAATTGTTCCTTCTGGGACTGATAACCACAGATCCAGGCATCCCAGAAGCTTCCTTCCAACCCGGCTCCCTGTTCCTCAGGTCCAGCCTCACTGCTGCCAGGGCCAAGCCGGAGAGGAGGGCAGTGTGGGGAGAAGGTGCAGGGAAGGGCTGCCAAGTGGACCCGGGAAGTGAGGCCTTGGGGAGTGACCCCCTGTGGCCCAGGAGAGGGGCGCAGAGACCCAGCAAGCTGAGAGAGACAAACAGATGAGAAAGGGACTGTGAGCTTAATGTTTGGCTAACATCTTAAATGGCTTGAAAGGACAGCACCACTAATGCAAACCATGGGGTTCTAGTGTCAAAAAACTGAGGTTTAGCAAAGAGAAAACAGAGGGAGCAAGAGAAGGATTCTGGCAGTTGGTGTGTTGTGCAGCCCTCCCCTACCCCCGTGTGGTGGCACATGCTTATAATCCCAATACTTTTGAGGCTGAGACAGGAGGATCTCAGGTTTGAGACCAGTCTCAGCAACCTAGCAAGACCCTGTTTCAAAAATAAATAAATAATAAATTAGGGCTGTGGGTGTAGCTCAGAGATAGAATACCCCTGGGTTCAATCCCCAGTAAAACACACACACATACACACACACACACACACACACACACGAGAGAGAGACAAAGAGATAGAAGGATTCTGGCCTTCAAGAGAAGAGGTGAAACAAGAGAAAGAAGGGATACTCAGCAACTTAGCAAGACCCATTTATTTCAAAACAAAAAATTAAAACAGCTGGGGGTGTAGCGTGGAGGCAGAATGCCCCTGGGGTTAATTCCCAGTACTAGGGCGAGGGAGGGAGGGAGACAGGCTAGACCTACTTGACTGCAGGTTGGAACCACCTAGGGAGCCTTAAAAGATTGAATGGAGCCTGGACCTCACCAGAGACTAATTTAATTCATTGGGGGGCCGGTTCCAGGCACCAAGTATTTTTTCTAAAAACTTCCCAGGGAGTTCTAATATGCAGCCAGAACTGAACCCAATTGGGCTAGATTGTTGAAGATGGAAAAGGAAATGGAGCTTTGGTCTCCTTGTGTCTCCTGTGCCTTAGCAATATAGGAGAGAGGGACCATGGGCCTGACGACCCTGCGGTGTTCTAGTATCAGGTTGGGGAGTTCTAGTATCAGGTTGACCCCTAACCACCCTGTGACCTTGAGCGTGCTGGGCCCAGGACACCTTAGTTCACTAATTCACTGTGTGCCAGACTCCGTACTTCCCCTCACTGCTTTCTATTCCCTCATGAAAACTAGGGGTGCTGATCTCCAGCACAAAAACATCCCAAGTCTCTACTGTTGTCGAAATAGCCCAGGCAATTCTAGTTCAACAGATTTTTTTTTTCAGGTAATATTCAAACTTGGGGGTTGAATGTTGAAAGTAACATGTTTGTGGTGTCCTCATTAGGAAGCTTTTAGCTGTGAATCTCCTTGCTTCCACTATATTTACAAAGACTCATTTCTGCAGAGTTTTGGGGATGAGCACAGTAGTTTACAAAACCTCTAGAAAATGCCATGTGGATATAAAGTAAGTAATAAACACCCACCTGATAAACAGAGATGGCGAGAGAGTGGGCATCTGGGACACACTGAAGAACTCCCAGCCTTCAACAATCTCTCAGCCTCGCAGGCTTTGGCCTCAGCCATGACCATGTGCGTCAATCGCACCTTCCTTACAGGAGAATTGAACAGATGCCGGTGAGGACTCCCAATCTGGGGATCAAGGCAACATATAAACAATCAAAGATGACAGAGAATAAGAATAAGAGGCAGAATACAAGCTTTTAATTTCTGGCTCTCCCTGGACATTTTTTTTTTTTTTTTTTTTTTTTTGCAGGTATTGGGGGTTGAACTCAGGGGCATTCAACCTCCTAACTACACCTCCAGCACTTTTTTTTCAGTACCGAGCTATACCCCCAGCCCTATTTTTTATTCTTTGTTTTGAAACAGGGTCTCACTAAGTTGTGGAGTGCCTCACTAGGTAGCTGAGACTGGCTGAGAACCTGCAATCCTCCCATCTCAGCCTCCCAAGTACTGGGATTACAGGATTACAGGATGCACCACCACGCCTGGCTCTCTCTTGACATTTAGCCATCAAAAAGGAAATTCGGAATAATCAGAAGGCAGGACTGAGTGATGACACCCTTCTCAGGGACCCAAAGTGGCTGCATCTGGGACATCACGACATCATCACGGATGTCACCACCATCCAGACAACACAAGGCTTCATCGTGACTGTTTCTAGAGATGGGATTGTGAAGGTGTGGAAATAAAAACCCAGTGATTTGTATAATTTGTGATACATTTATAAATAAATTGTAACTCTAGCGGAAAGGTATTTCTAAAGAACAGAACCCAGAACAGATTCGATTGTTTGATGTTCAAAATCGTTCTCCCATGTTATTGCTTCGTGATTAAGCAAATGCCACCCAAGGCAGTTGAGGAAGGCACACCTGCTGGCTATGCTCGTGCACACCTCTGCAAGAATCAGCAGACAATAATAGCTGGGAATTTGTGCAATATCAAGGAGGTAAGGAATTTTAAATGCTAAGACATTTATTATTTTGTTTACTGGAAAAACTAGTTGTAAGCTCTTAAAGTGTGAACCAGCAATTCCCAAACTCTAGCGTGCATGGAAGAACTTGCCTAAAGTACTGATCACCAAGCCCTACTCCCAGGGTTTCTGATTCCGCAGGTCTGGGGTGAGGTCAGAGAATTTGTATCTCTAACAAGTTCCCAGGTACTACTGATGCTGCTGGTCAGAGGCCACACTTTGAGAACCACTGATACTAACACATTATTTTTGCTATTAAAAATGTTGTTCAAAGCAGCAAATAGAGTGCCTTCAAGGACTTTTGATGCTGTGCTCCTTCTACTCTATTGTTTCTCTCCTTGTCTATTAATGATCTGCCTTCTTAGTTCTATAACCCAGTCTTCATCTGTGACGATCAGATGTAGAGAAATGTATCCCTTCTCAGCCACCAGCACCACCAATTATCTTTAGTACATAGGTGTTATTGTAAAATGTGAAATGTAGCTCATTGCTGCAAATTCCCTCTAGTTTCTTTAGCAGCAAAGATAATTTTTAAGAATGTGCCCCAAACCAGGCATGGTGGTGCATGCTTGTAATCCCAGTACTTGGAAGGCTGAGACAGGAGGATCAGCAAGACCCTGTTTCAAAATAAAAATCATTCAGGTTGAAAATCAGAGGTAAAACACCCCTAGATTAATCCCCCCCAAAAATAGAACTTTCCCCAACCTAAGATCCCATCATTTTATGAAGCAATAATTTTAAGAAGCACCATCCATTTCTTTTGGAAGAGATGGGCCCCTTCTATAGAGGATCAGAGCATCCTTTTAGCTACTTATGTGTTAAGTTCTCCCATCATCATTTGAGATTGTCAGAGACACAGGAGCCCAGAAGGTCTTGGTGTCTAGGCAGGGTTGGAACTCTGAGCTGTCCTTGCTCTACCCAGGATACCACAGGCTTCCCTGCTGTGGTACAAAGTGAGAACAAGTCAGGGAAAGTCCTCCTCCCCCAGACTGCTCTTCTGCTTCCAAATACCACTGGCACTTGGGTGTCTGCACCCAAAGGGAGGCTTTGGCGCCAGACCCCCTTGTTTACAGATCTGGAATCCCACACACAGGAAAAGTGAATGCAGGGCCAAGAGGGCGGCGGAGGGCTGGCCAAGCTTGGGTGGCACAACTGTCAACACAGCAGAAACACAGGGAAAGGCAAAAGCATTTCAAAAATACAATCATCCATTTTCTTCTTGCTAGAAACAGTAGCTTTTGATCACTCTGTTTGAATAGGCTTTTAATTTCCCTTAAAAAATGATTCTATTTATAGCTCTCCGAATGACAAGGTCAGTGTGATGGTCAGAGAAAACCTCTCTATGACACAAGCAGGTCTTGCCAATCTTAACATCCAGTAATTGAAAATCACAGGCTCAAGGGACACTCAGGGAGTAAAGGGATCTCTTGCCCAAATCTGACCGATGGTGCAAGGGAAGTGATAGGTCTCAGCTGCCACTTACTGAGGGTCCCTTAGGGGCCATCTGGGTTTGCATAAACAGTCTTTAAATTATTTGCAGAGTTAGAAAGCACAGCGCTGTAGGCTTCACAGACTGCTGGAAACTGAACCAGGTGACATCTTGGAGACTCAAAAGTCCTAATCTGAGAGCAAAGTCATTTATTTTGTGTGTATTATCACACCGTCCTACTAACTCTGTCTACTGATCATCCTGAGCGGGTTTCTTTGCTCTCTTCCTATTCAGAGATAGAATGCCCCTGAGTTCAATCCCTGTACCATAAATAAATAAACAAGTAAAAAAATAGGGTCTCACTAAGTTGCTGAGGCTGGCCTTGGACCTGTGATCCTTCTATCTCAGCCTCCCAAGTACTGGGATTACAGGAATAAGCCTCTGTACCTGGCTTCATTGGTATTATATATATAATGTTTTCTTTCTCTCTCTGTCTCTCTTTCTTTCTTATTAAAGTACGCGGGATAAGATAAAAGGATACAGATGGCAGTTGCACTGTTGGACATAAAAAGCAGTTGAGTTCTTTTTGATTTGTTTTTGTAGTGCTGGGATTGCCACTGAGTTATACTCCCAGCCTATTTATTTTTTAATTTTGAAATAGAGCCAGGCATGGTGGTACACGCCGGTAATCCCAGTACTTGGAAGGCTGAGACAGGAGGATCACAGGTTTGAGGATAGCTAGCCTCAGCAATGTAGTGAGAATCTCAGAAACATGGCGAGACCCTCTTGTAAACAAAAACATTTCATAAATAATAAATAAATAAAATGTGTTGGGGGTGTAGCTGAGAGGTAGAATGCCCCTGGGTTCAGTACACACACACACACACACACACACACACACACACACACTAATTTTGAAACTGAGTCTCACAAAGTTGTGGAGCCTATCCTCAAACCTGAATCTTCCTGTCTTCGTCTCCCAGTATGGGGATTACAGGCGTGCACCACCATGCCCCACTAGCGGCTGAGTTATTGATGCCCCAAAGGAGACCCAGGCAAATCTTCTAAGCTCACATACCCTAAAACAATGGTTCTCAAACTTTAACTGGCATCAGAATCTCCTGGGGGGTTGTTAAAACACCAATTGCTTTTCTCAACCTCCACAATTTCTAATTCACTAAGTCTTGACTGAAGTCTCAAGAATTTTCATCTTCAGCAAGTTTCCAGCTCATGCAGACGCTCTAGGTCCAGGGGCCATGCTTTTAGCACCGCCGCCCTGTACCCTAGAATGCTAGCTGTGCCACCATATGTTGAATACCTATGATGTGCCCGGCTCTGTGCCTCCATACCGAGATGGCTAGGCTCAGCTCCTGTCTTCTAGAAGCTTGTGGTCAAGTGAAGCAACAAATAGACAGAAGCGTGGGGTTACTTATTTACTGACAGTCAAGGGGACACAGGATCAGTGTTCCTTCTCTGGGCCCCTGTTTCCCTCGCCACATCGCAGGCCTCCAGTAGGATAGTGTTCGTGCCGCTGCCCTTTTTAGCACTAGTGGCCAAGGTGGGGAGCTGTTCCCAGATCACAGTTGAAAAGGAACCTCGAGGGCTGGGTGGGCTGCTGCAGCCACCTGCTGGGCCAGAAAAGCACGGAGGAAAGAGCCCAGGAGGGGCTGGACACAAGTCAGCAGGGGCTCCATGTGGAAGGCAGAGTTGGCAGGTGTGGGGTTACCCCCTCCCTCGGCGTCTCACCCCCAGAGCCTTAACTCTTCAAATGTCACCCTTAACTTAAGGCTTGGCTTAGATGCTGCCACTTCTATGAAGCTTTCTCAACCCTCTACCCTCTACTGTCCCCATGGACACACCAATTCTGAACAGCTTCAATAGTTTAGTTCAACATTTCAACCCAGTCTTCCCTTTCTTCCTGACTGTGGCTTCCTTCTTTTCTCAGAATTCTCTGGTGCACACAGCATCGTGTCTGACATAGCACTCAGTACACCCTGGAGAATTAGAGAATTCTTTCGTCTAAATAATTCTTTAGGACTAAAGAATTCTTCTGTGTTCTAAAGAAACAGAGTTCATGCTACAGAAATTACTTCAATCCCCAAACCCACAATGTGAAAGAGGGTCTGGGGAGCAGAAGGGAAGTTGGGACAGAAAGAGATCCGAAATGCAGCCGGCCAGTTCCAGAATTTGGCTGGAAACCAGAAAGAAGCGATTACAGGTTCACTGGAGATCATAATTAGCTAGCAGAGGATTACAGAAATTCCAAGCTTCATTCATTTATGTGTTTATTTTCTTAGCTTCTCTTTTGTTCTCCAGTATCCCACACGCAGCCAGACTCCCTTGGGCTGAATCTGTTCTCATCCCGCTCCCTCCTTGAAGTGGAATTCAGCATTTGAAGTATCTTATCCCTCAGAAGAGATCCACGGTGCATTAACAAAAGAAATAATTCACTGAAGAGTTTTCTGGAGAGATGGGAGAAGAGATTGGCTTCACACACCACACACCAAAAGCCTTTCAAATTCCTCATTAGACTAATAACAAGTGGAGAGAGGTTCTCCAAAGAGAATGAATTTATTCCGGAATGAACATTGCAATGGGAGTGCATGTCAGTGTACTCCACGAGGCAAAGGAAGACAAGAGCATAAAGGTAAAATGAAAAGGATTACGTAAGGTTTTTTGAAATATTTATCCTTGACCTCAAGGATCAATAACAACAGTGGCGTCAGTCCAAGGTTGGATGACGGTTGCTGGGTAGATATCCTTGCAGACGGATTTGTGTGTCAGTTTGCAGTGGCCTCTGTGCAAGGCTATGGTTCTGGACGTCTTTTGTCATCATTCTTGTTATCAGGCACACGTGATCCCCTCCTGCATATCCTCCTGGCTTTATCTACTTATTTTTGTTAGGGTTTGACATAAGTGACTCCATGTTGGTTCCTTTCAGAATCCTCTTCGGCCAGCCCTCCATCTCTTATGTTTTCTCCACACAGTCTCTAAAGCCCTGTTTGCAGCCTCAAGCACTTCAGCTCTTCTCAAATTCAACACTCCACCCTGAAAAATGGAAGTCTAAGTGTTAGCGCTACCCTAGTCGACTGTGAGTCCCTGAGCAAGTTCCTGTAGGAGCCCTGAGCATCCTGCCGCATATTCAGTGTAGTCAAATGTGTTAGCCGGGCTTCAAGCTGGCAAATGACCACACCCTTAGGTAGTCCCTCCCAGAAAGAATTAGTGCCAGCCCTGAGTAACTGATAGAATCTAGTGGAAGCAGACAGTAACTTCTAGAGTTAGATCAGCTGAGTGTGGTGACACATGCTTGTAATCCCAGTACTTGGGAGGCTGAGACAGGAGGATCTCAGGTTCATGGCCAGCCTCAGTTACTTAGTGAGGCCTTTAAATGGCCATGGAACTCCCACTTTATTCTCCTGAAGCACCAGGTTCTGGAATCTGCACTGCTGTAGGGCACGTCCAACTACCCTGAGGCCACCATGAGAAACTTTCCAGAGAGGCGGTGAGTCTACACAAAGAGAGAAGGAGATGCCCAGGCAGCCGTGAGCTGCCACCCCCACCCCCAGCCATCTGAGTCATCCCAGCTGAGGTCTCACGAACAGCATGGAGCAAAGTCACCCCCAGGCTCTGGCCAAATTTCAGACTCCCCAGTAATTTTTTCTGCTTTAAGCCACTGAATTTTGGGACAGTTTGTTGCACAGCAACAGATAACAAGAATATCCTCCTTCTTAATAGGTAGAACACCCCTGAGTTCAATGCCCAATACCCCACACACACATACATGCACACGCGCGCACACACACACACACACACAAACTTACTACTATGGCCCAAAAGGTTTTGCCCGATTTTATCCCTGCCTAATCACTAACCTCATTCCAGATATATCTGGCACCCCCCCATGGTTTCTCAGTCACCAGACCCCAGCCACTGGCTTCCTCCAGCTCTTCACTGCAGAGCCTTTGCCCATGCTGTTCCCTCGCCTGAATGTTCTCTGCAATGTTTGCAGGACTGGCTCCTTTCTCTCATTTCATCCATCTCTCCTGCAGAGATTCTTTCTCTTTCCTTTCTTCCCTTCCTTCCTTCCTTCCTTCCTTCCTTCCTTTCTTTTTTCCTTCCTTCCTCCTTCCTTTCTTCCTTCCTTTCCTTCTTCTTTTTCATTTTTTGGTACTGGAGTTGAAACCCAGGGGTATTCTACCTTTGAGCTAGACCCTCATCCTTATTTTATTTTATTTTGAAACGGTATCTCACTAAGTTGCTGAGGCTGGCCTCAAACCTGCAATCCTCTTGTCTCAGCCTCCCAAGTACTGGGATTACAGGCATGTACCACCAGGCCTGCCCAGAGAGACTTTTTCTTAGCTCCTACCTCAATAAGCCTACCTCAGCCCTTAATATTGTTAAAGCAGTTACCATAACTCAAAAATATTTTTAAAATCTATTGGTCAACTTGCTTTTAGTTAATCAGTCCACTGGACTGCAAGCCCTGAGTGGTCAGGTACCGTGTCCCTCTTGTGGGCAGCGTCTAGAGTATCCTGCACTCTCAGCAGGTGCTTACTAAGCACTCACTGGATGTTGATGCCAAGAACTCTTCTTGCTCATGCACGTGTGGAAGCTTCCCTCCATCCACCATAACCTTCCTGGCAAGAGCCCCTGCCTTGTAAAATCTTGTTGCTGCCAGTGCACCAAAAATACACCACATTTGCAGATAGTCCTGAGACTGAGCAAATGACTTTTCTAGTTTTTTAAAAATCCAACATTGTTTTTTGTTACTCCTTACTACAGGTAATTTCAAACATACACAAAAGTGGAGAGAATAGAAAAATGAGCCCACACGAACCCATCACCAGCTTCAGCAACTATTAACTCATAGTCAAGCTTGTTTCAGTTACTCTCTCACCCTTACCCCAACCCCATATTATTTTAGGCTGGCCCCAGACATCATATCATTTTATCTGTAAAAATTTTACTATGTCCCCAAATTCTTAAAAACAACCACAATAACTTGGTCATACCTAATGGAAATAATCAAAATTCCTTAATAAAAAAACAAATCCAGTCAGTGTTCAAATTTACAATTGTGTCATAAATGTGTAAACATATAGTTATCTCTACCTCCCTGTCTCCTTTTCTTCTTTCTAGTTTGTTTGAACCAGGATCCAAATAAGGTCCATACATTGCAATTAGGAGGTATATCTTTCAAGTCTCTGTGATCTTCAGGGTGTCCCCCCCATCTAGTTCATTCTCTCTCTCTCTCTCTCTCTCTCTCTCTCTCTCTCTCTCTCTCTCTCTCTCTCTCTCTCTCTATCCAACACATCTGTTGAAGAAACCAGGCTGTTTGAAATAATGTAAGACTCTGCCTGGGTTATCATAACAAAATACCACATACTGGGTAGTCTGAACAGCAGAAATTTATTTTCTCCCTGTTCTTGAGTCTGGAAGTCCAAGATCAAGGTGCCCATTGGGTTGGTTTCTGATGCTACCTCTCTTCCTGACTTCTAGACCTCCTCACTGTGACCTCATCACAGGTAAGTGGAGGGCACACTCTTCCTTGAGTCTCTTCCTCTTCTTCTTTCCTTTTCCCTCCCTCCCTCCCTCCCTTCCTTCCTTCCTTCCTTCCTTCCTTCCTTCCTTCCTTCCTTCCTTCCGTGTGTGTAGTACTGGGGAATGAACCCAGGGGCATTCTATCTCTGAGCTATACCCCCAGCCCTCTTTTATTTTCATTTTGAAACAAGGTCTCATTAGATTGCTGAATCTCTTTAAGTGGCTGAGACTGGTCACGAACCTGCAAACCTCTTATCTTAGCTTCCCAAATACTGGGATTACAGGCATGTGCCACCAGACCGGGCTTCTTCCTTTTTTTCTAAAGACAATAGTCCATCAGATTGGGGCCTCTATTATTATCTCATTTAACCTTAACTTCCTTCTTTAAGGCCCTATTGCCAAACACAGTTATATTGGTGGTTAGGGCTTCAGTACATGAATTTGGGGGAACACAACTTAGTCCATAACACCTACAACCTTGATTTTGTTGATTACATCCCCTTGGTGTCGACATGTCCTAATACCCTCTATATTTTCCATATCTTAGTGGTTGGATTCAAAGGTTTGATAATATTATCTAATTTTTGATATGATAATTTCATAGCAGTATTTCATATTTTCGTCTATAATACCAGATAACATTGATATCATAGGTCACAATGATTATACTAATATTTATTTAGCACCATGTGCCAGACACACTGTGTTTATTCTTTGGAGCAATCTTGTCATGTAGGAAGATTGTTTACTAATTTTTTCCAATGGAGAAATAAAATCTTTCTTAAACTGGCTTTTAGGGAAACCTCAAATAAATAGTCAAGCACAGAGTGGATTGAATCCTCTTCAGAAAAAGGGCATGAATTTGGTGAGACATTCAATATTGAGAGATTCTCCCTGGGAGAGCTAGAGCAGGTTGCCAATAAATATTCACCAATTTAATTCAAGTTTCACCACAGCAGACTGATTCATGGTGAAACCAAAATGCAAAAATACATGCAGATGGATACACCTCCCCCAGTAGGATTCATTATACTTTCTGTTATTTGAGTTCCCACCACCTGCCTACATTTCCTTCAATTTTAATATTTTTCACTAATTTTTGGTAAAAATTCTCATTTGATTAGACAATAGCCTGGCAAGGTGTGGCGTGTGTGTGTATGTATGTGTGTGTTTGTGTGTGTGTGTGTGTGTGTGTGTGTGTGTGTGTGTGTGTGTGTGTGTGTGTTTTACTAGGACATTCTACCTTCAATCTACACCCCTAGCCCTTTTTATTTTTGTTTTGCAACAGGATCCTGCTAGGTTGCTGAGAGTCTTGCTAAGTTGCTGAGGCTGATCTTGAACCTGAGATCCTCCTGTCTCAGCCTCCCAAGTACTGGGATTACAGGCATATGCCACCACACCTGGTCCCTTGCAGGGTTTCTAAATTTTGTTTTTATATGGTGATTACAGTGTACCAAATAGTGTTTGGTTGTGGATTAACTTACTTTGTCCTCACAATGATCCTCTGAGGTTGGTACTATTATTATCCCCATATTACAGGTAAGGCATAGGAGGCTCAGAGAAGTTAAATAATTTGTCTGAGGTCACCAGGTGTGAGTGGTGGTGTCCAGAGTTGAATCGAAGCAACTTGGCTCTAGATTCTGTTCTAGCAATGGCAAAGGTCTCACATGCTTAGAACCTTCCTTGAATCCAGATGCCCAAGGTGTGGACCTTGTTCTTCAGTGGGTCATGGTGCCAGTGGTACCACAGGCACCGTGGAACAACGTCTAGTTCACCACCACCTCTCCCGGTCTAAACTTCGGTCCTCCTTCACCAGGCAGGGCTCATATCCGGCTTCACACTGGAGCCAGGCAAAGCTTGAAAACAGGCTCAAATGTCCAGAAAACGGACATGTGTGCACACCAGCACCCTCTCATTGACAAGTCTTCCATTTTCCTCATGACAGGGAAGTCTTACTGGAAAGAATTCTAGGTCAGAAAACTGGGTGTGGTGGCACACACCTGTAACCCAATACTTGGGAGGCTGATGCAACAATTCCAGACCAGCCTCAGCAATCTAGCAAGGCCCTCTGCAATTTAGTGAGACTCTGTTTCAAAAAAAAAAATAGGGCTGGGGGTGTAGCTCAGAAGCAGAATGCCTGAATGCCTCTGGGATCAACCAACCTCTAGTACCAAATAAATAAATAAATAGAAATAAAATTCAGAGCCAGGGAGTGCATCTATAACTTACAAGATTGGGACTTCGAGCCCAGCATATGGTACAGAAGTGACTTGCAGAGCAGGGTCTGTCTAGTATGCTGGGATGGAAGGAAAGGACAAGTGTGGTCTGGGCTGGTTACTCTCCGCCAGCTCCCTGCCCCCTCCATGCCCTCTATGTTCCTCACCCTTGTTCTGCGCTCAGGGAGGCTCGCCCAGTAGCCTCCATCAGCCAGGCTTGCTGGGCAGTGGCATCTGATTGGATTCAGCAGCAAGAGCAAGAGAGAATTCAGGGTGCCTCTGCCCTCTTCTTTGCACCACATCTCTGGCGTTGGCTGCATCCCTCCACAGGTACACAAGCTCCAGTAACACTCGTCCCCGGCTCTTTCCAGGTCTGCAGGGTAACAACAGCTTCCCGCTGCGGCCCGTCTCTAGGTGCCTCAGCATCCTCTTCACTCCCTTGACCTGGATTATACCCCTGCGACCAGTTCCTTCGCTTAAGTCTCTTCACTTGTACCATCTGGGGTGAACTTGGTTTTATCCTGGGTCTGTAATCCAGGCACCAAAATAATACACATGGACCCAAAGAGACTGAGCAAGAGTGGGTAGGAAGACCTGGTGCAGGAGAGACGGGGGTGGGACTGTGTCAGATCCTCTTCAGTTGTGGTGACAGCAGGCCCCCACAGATGTTTTTAAGCAGCCTTATTTATCATCCATTCATGTCAATAGCCTCCCCCTGCTCTATGAGAATGGCTATCCCAAGTCTCTTACTGTCCTTACTGTGGTTGGCAAGGGCACTATTGTTCCAGTCCAGGGCTGGAAAAATCCTTCAAATGCTTTCCCTTTTGTAATGGCCCTAAATATTACAACATATCCTTTCTTTCTTTCTTTCCCTTTTCTTTTTTATGTGGTGCTTGGGATTGAACCCAGGGGCATTCTACCTCTGAGCTGCCCCCCAGCCCTATTTTATTTTTGATTTGGAAACAGGGTCTCACTAGGTTGCTGAGAGCTTCACTAACTTGCTGAGGCTGGTCTTGAACCTGTGATCCTCCTGTCTCAGCCTCCCAAGTAGTGAGATCACAAGCATGCACCACCATGCTCAGAACAATATGCCTTTTCTAGTGTGGAATTATGATGCCCTGTCAGTGGTATAACCAGATTGGCTCTGTTCAGACCATAGTTCCATCCCTTTTGAGCCCTGTGGTTTTCAATAAGTAGGTAATCCCTTTAGGCTTCAGTGTTCTCATCTGTAAAATGGGGAAAAAGTGGAATTAGGGCAGGGACTAAATCACTGATTACATATAAATCTCTTAGCACAGTATCCAACTCCAGTAAATTAAAAAAAAAAAAAAAAAAACCCAACACTATTTCTACCACTTTTGCAGCCAGATGACCTTGGACAATTTACTTCAACTTTCTATATCTCTATGTCCTCCTCCTAAGCTGGGATAATTACGCTGATTTAGATTGGATTGTATAGAGATAAAAATGAAGAAAATGTCAATGAAAGTATTTTACAAGGTACAAAACGTCTTATGAATGCATGGTCCTTTTAAAACACATAATAAAAATTACCATTATTTAAAAACCCTGAGCAATATTTCAGTAAGCCTTAGCACCAACATCAATAATAATAATAATTAATAATAATAATAATAATAATAATGCAGAGGAAGAAACTGGGAGTTGGGGGAGTGAACCCAGGAACATTGAACCTGTGAGCTATACTCCCAGCTCTTTTTTATTTTGCAACAAGGTCTTGCTAAGTTGCTGAGGGTCTTGATAAGTTGCTGAGGCTGGCCTTGGACTTGTGATCCTCCTGTCTCAGCCTCCCAAGTACTAGGATTACGGGCATATGCCACCATGCCCAGCAAGAGGAAGAAATTTAATAATAAGGTAATGAGAAATTAGATAAATGACAGGCCATTTAAGAAAAAAAAAAAAGGTCAAGAGAAATACTGAGAAATGGATTTGGTTTCATTCTGAGTCCAATAGCTTTAAAGTACTGGAAAGTAATTCCTGTCACAATGTATATTATGCAAATTAACTGATCATTAAACCAACTATGAATGATGACTCTAAATACACTGGACTAGATGCACTAAAATGAATAAAGTCACACCCAGGAGAACCCCCAGAGCCCACTCCTACTTCCCAGGCATCCAGAGGGGCTGTTCCCCTCTTCAGAACAGCACGCCCCCTGCCCACACCTGCTCCCATCCAGAAATGCAGACAGCCACAGTCCAGGGCCCGTGACCAGGACTTTGTTTGGAAGACTAGACTCTCAAACTAGACTACTTTTATTTCTCTGCATCTTAGGCTCTATCTTTTCCTCCCTAGTAAAAGCATTGACTTCATGGCCAGGGTTCTATTATCCTGCTACTCCTCGCATAGCCTGAGGCCCAGCAGTCTCCCGAGTCACCTGGGGACTTAGGAAATACATAGTCTTGTCCCTCTCACCAGACCTGTCCCATCAGAATCTGCATTTTAATAGGATTCCCATGCTTACCAAAATTTGAAAAGCACTTTCAATCTTTCAGAACCTCATACTTACCTCGCAAGTCTGTTGTGAGGATGAAATGTATTTAAAGTACCTGGCAGGAGGTGAATGTTAAACACATCATCTTCCTCCACCTAGCACCCGGCATGGCTCAAGCCTCTGCCTGCGCCCTCCTCCCTGGGCCAGGCTTCTGAACACTGACCTTAACTTGCTCCCTTAGATTCCGTCGCTTGGCCAGTGCCCCAGACTCTGACCTCAGCTCTTTCCTTGGCATCCCTGGCAGGCTGGCCGTGGCCTGTCACTGTACTCTTCAGTACTCCCCGGTGACCTGCACCCTCTCCAAACTCCACCTCTCTTAGCCTGTCCCTTCTTGTGGACATTTAAGACCCGATAGCAGCTCTTATTTTAGCCATGCTGCCATTGCTCAAAATGGCCTTGGAACTGCTCCTTGGAATTTGCCTTCACAGCCTCACACGGTGCCTGGCCCGGCAGAGGCACTCAACTAAATATTTCTTAGGGGAATGAGCAAAGAGCAAGCACTTGCTTCACAGTGAGCCACGTGCTGGGTTTACAGCCTCCTTTGGGGATTCTCCTTGCTTTTCCTTATTCTCACTTTTCTTTGACATCCAAAAAATCTGATAGAGAAGGCTAGGATTTAATGCCTATCTAGAAAGGAAGGGCCATGGAGAATACCTGGCCTGTTTAGATTCTAGACCTTAAGCCTCTATGCACAGGAGCCCACGTGGCCCCGCAGGGTCCAGCTCTGTTCCCTGTGATTCCACACTGAGGCCTGAGGCCAAGTAGCCAGCAGGTAATCGAGTGTTTCTGGTCCTAATGAGTTCCTCTATACTTTGGTCACTATAGGATGTTGGGGTCCTCCCGTATCTCCTCACTGGCCAGTACACCCATCTCCCAGCTGCTGCAAGTGCTATGGCTAGGTTTCCACCTTCTTTGGACAATTGCTCTTGGATGTGCTGCCTTACTTAGAAAAGCCATCAATCATGGCTCCCAATATGCATATGCTTGTCGTTTATCTCCCATGAATCTGAGCTGCCCATGTGACCTGCTTCAACCAATTGTAGTGATGCTGAGTCTATTCTGGGGCTGAACCTTAAAAAGAGTTCCACTTTGGTGTTAAGCCAGACTCCAAGGAAGTATTCAGAATTGAGGGTCCTGAGTTCGCACTAATTTGTCAGCAGGCTGTGAGTGGCAGGCACGTGGCTGAGGCCATCTTGACACTACATGGAGTGTACCAGAATCTACCTCCTCCAGCCACACTCAGCGTTCTTACAGTCATCGCATCTGGCCCCACAATCGTCATCTTTTTTGAGTTAATTTCCATGTATTTGATTATGTGTATCATATAGGAAAAAGATGAAGCTCACTGGGTCAAACATAACACATTATAATTATTAAACAACAAAATCTTTTAATTTCTTTAAATAAAAAGTTATTTTGAATAATTACATTCAACTACCTTGCTAAATTTCACATTATTTAAATTTATCATTAGCCTTGTGATAATTTTTTTATACCTATAGGATACTAGTTTCAGGAAATTTGGCTGGCACTACTAAAAACCACATTTTGCTGAAAGCTCTTTGGATTTATAACTCATATTTTATGTAAACTTTGAAGACATTTATTCTTTTCTGAGGGGTACAGAGAATTGAACCCAAGGGTATTCTATTTCTAAGTTATATCCCCATCTTTCTATTTTGAAACAGGATCTCACTAAGTTGTTGAAGCTGGCCTTGAACCTGCAATCTTCCTATGTCAGCCTCCCAAGTACTAGGATCACAGGCATGTGCCTACACACCCAGCTAAGACTTCGGTTCTTTTGTTTTTTAAATACTTTTATTAAAAATTATTGTAATCTCACATCATTATCTAGTTCATAGCAGTAGAGACATACATGCACACAGCACTTGGTGACCTTCCCCCTCCCTCCCCAGGCCCTTCCCCACTCCCTCCCGTTTCCCATACATGATTTTGAGATTGACTTTAGTCATTTCACATATGTACTAAACTTCAGTGGCAGTGTTTCCCTCATCGATTCTCTCACCCTACCAATGTCACTCTCCCCTAGACCCCCCTCCATCGCTCTACCGGGATTTCTCCTCCATTATCTAAATTTCCTTTTGTATCCCGATTACTCCCTAGCTTCCACATATGAGAGAAAACATATGACCCTTCACTTTTTTTGACTGGTTAATTTCACTTAACATAATGGTCTCCAGGTCCATCCATTTTCCTGCAAATGACATAATTTTGTTCTTCATTGCTGAGTAGAATTCCATTGTGTGCATATCCTATAATTTTGTAATCCATTCATCTGTTAATGAATACCTAGGTTGGTTCCATGAGTTCTTCTCAACTCTAGGCAACTACTACTGATTTAGACAGGGTTATTCAGCTACAAGTAATAGAAACCAGACGAGCCAACTTGAGCAAATAAGGAATTTTATACAAACATACAAAAGGGACCCAAAAATGTCAAGCACAAGAATGCAGCCAGGCTTCAGGAACTAAAAAGCAGGAAGCCATTGAGATGCTGCCCCTTGTCTCTGCATGCGTCTGCCTGCTTGCTTCACTGTTTTTCTCTGCAGCCTGGCTTTCTCTGTGTCTCCAACATGCTCGATGTCATGTGATCACACTTAGCACCAGTGTTAATTTATTCTGGTTACAGCTTCCCCCAGAGTCTATATCTGAATCTCAGTACTAAATTCCCAAGGAAGAGCCTAGGCTTGGACCATTCCTGTCCAATCAGCTCTAATCTAAAAGGAAGTGTTAAACACTCAACACAACTACCTAGTGGCCACCCCTGTAAATTGGAGAGCAATTCTCAAAAAGGGCAGGGATGGCTCAAGTCAGAGCAGACAACCCAGAGATGTTTTTCATTGCTATTACTAATTAATAGGTGGTGGCACAAAAGATACAACATATTTTCTCTTCAGCCTCTAGATCAGTAGAGATTAATAGAGTTTTCTACCATAATGGAAATGTTTTTATCTGCATTTTCCAATATGGTGGCCAGTTACCTTATGTGAGTTTTTGAGCACTTGAAATGTGTGTGATGAACTGGATTTTTAATCTTATTTATTTAAAATTAATTTAAATTTAAATAGTCAATGTAACAACTATTTATTTATTTATTTATTTATTTATTTATTTATTTATTGTGATACCGAGGATTGAACCCAGGGGTGTTCTACCTCTGAGCTACACTTCCAGTCCCATTTCAGTCCCATTTTATTTTTTATTTTGCAACAGGGTCTTAGAGCCAGGCGTGGTGACACACACCTATAATCCCATTACTTGGGAGGCTGAGACAGGAGGACTGCAGGTTCAATAGCCTCAACAAGTAGTGAGACTCTCATCAACCTAGTAAGACCCTGTTTCCAAATCTGGGCTGGGGGTGTAACTCGAAGGTGCCTCTGAGTTCAATCCCCAGTTCCACCAAAAAAAGAAAAAGAAAAAAAGAAAGAAAGAAGGAAGGAAGGAAGGAACAGGGTCTCGCTAAGTTGCTGAGGGCCTCCCTAAATTGATGAGGCTGAACTTGAACCTGCAATCCTCCTGTCTCAACCTCTCAAGTACTTGGATTACAGGTGTGCACCATCCCACCTGATTCTGGCTACCATTTTAGACAGTGCAAATCTAAACCTCTCCAGTTAAAAGATAAGAAAACTGAACTCCTAGACTACATGTTAGTGAGGAACGTAACCAAACTAAACTACTCTTCCTTTTCAATTTTCTATCCTATTAATTGGAACTGAAGAAGTCTGCATAAGTAATTTTTCCAGATAATTCCAATTTGCTATTTTAAATGTCCACACCTAACCATTCTTTGACATAAAGCTTTCTAAAATGTATTTCTCACTTCCCTGCCTTGGAAAAAAGCCACATGGCCGTAATTATAGACTTCTCTTAATGACACAGGGTTATAATAGTGAACCTCACTTGCCATTCTGGGTGATAATAATGATGTCCTTAAAACAGGACCTAGTGAGGCTACAGGGCTGTCTTCTCCACAATTATGCCTCTGCAGCTGGGGAGTGAGTTGGCTGCTTCCTTTCTCCTTGTCACATCTTGATCTGGTAGCTTATGACAGTATCCCCGCTTCCTTCACTAGCTCAGGAACGAACCAGGTATAGGAATTTGGTCCATCATTGGGCCTAATTTCACCTATAATTCCAAATCATTAGGTCTGAGGGGGAGGGACAGCTATTCACTAATGAGTTGGGTACACAGTTTTGTGCAAAATTTGCAACAATGTGCAGAATTTTTTTCTTATAGATTTATAATGAATGATGCAAGTCTTGAGGAAAAAAAAAAGCTGATTGCTGGATAAATGGTATGTTGCCCTACTTTACTTTAATTGTGCCACACTGAATAGGTTGACATTGTGATGTCCAGGGTACCAAGGCAGGATAGGATTGAGCACATTTTGAGAAATGAGGCTGAAACTAGGGACAGACTATTTTAGATTTTTTTCCTGAGCCATTTCTCTTTAGTGTGCTCTTAGGTGGTAGAATATGAATGGTTTTATGAGCCTTTTGAAAATATCAAAAAACAGTGAATTTTGAGATACTAAAAAAAAACCATAATAAATTCACTTTGGCAACTCTCCAGTTTATAAAGGCCAGACTTGCAGTAATTATATCTATACAAAACATATCTGAGTGCATAGAAGCCAGAAAGGACTCAAAACAAGGGAATAGTTGTCACAAAGCCCATGCATAAGAGCCCACAGCCTGTAATAAGACTCTCCGATGGCCTTAAGCCCTAGTCTCATGCTCCAAGCCTGGAGCTCAAACTGACCGTGTGTGAGGAAGGAAGCAGAGAAGGAAACTGGGTTTCTACTTCTGAATCTCAGACCACCAGAAGCCAGTAAATGACCATGCACCCTGTCCATTACCTCTAGGGAGAATATAATTAATTTTAGAAGGATTTCTCTGATGCAACTAAAATGTTGGAAGTTTTGGCATCTGCAAGGATAGCTTTCAGTTGTTTGGAAAAACCATTTATATAAAGACATTGCCACCAAACAGATGTTCCTGTATTTTTACCTGGCCTTCTAGAACAACTTGAGGATTTGCTCAAAGAAAGCACGTGGTTTCACCTTTGATACTGCTTTAGAAAATAAGTTCACTAAACACATTCGTTGTTTCATTACTTATTTATAGTCAAGCTTTGATTATCCACTAGGCAGGTTCCTGGCTCAGTTTCCAGCCCTCTGTTTGCCTTTCTCACTTCCCACTGGCACACACTTGCTGCAGCTTGTAGCAACTTAGAATTTCCCCTGAGTCACGGCTCTCCTTCCCCCAGTTCCAGCTCAGCCACCCATCCCCAAAGATGCCCTCAAACCAAAACAACAGTTACTTACCTAGCTGAGACTGCCAGAGAGAACTCAGCAGCTGGGCCCACAAAGCCCCCGAGCTCAGGTGTCCCTGCAGCCTGAAGGCTGGAGAGAGGTCACTAGCCAGGGCAGGGCAGAGATACCCAATAGCTTCCATCTCTTTGCACAGCGTGGCATCGCTTTGTTGTTTGGAGTATTATGTATTCCTGAGACATGTGACACACCCTCCCCTGCTCAAATTCCAGATGGGTACAAAAATACATTCCCAAGTCTCAACAGAATTATTTATTTTCTGACTCTCTGCACTTTGAACCTCAGTGGAAGTGGCACTGGCACTCTTTTTGCACTGAGGGATTTCTTTTAGGGCTCCTCACCAGGCAGAGCAGTTTCCTTGCTAGCTTACGAGCTGTGGTTCTCAATCTTGAAACGCGGATGCCCCAGCTCCGCTACAGATTCTGATTTTCACCAGTCTGAGGTGAAGCCCACACATTGGGATTTTCAAACATCCCCTTAGTGATTCTATTGTGCAGCCAAGGTTGAGCCCCACTGGCTCTGAGCTTCACTCAGGTTAGTAGTGATCTCGAGTGTGGCTCTTCAGTGGTATAGCTGTGGCTCCCCTGATTTAGAATAAATGTTTAAATACGCAGGGGAGAAGATATGCACACACGCAGGAAGCCATTCAGGGGCCACTGTGCATTCACTTTTTCATTCAATAAACATTTACTGAGGGCAGCTACTAGAATGGGTGGATGCAAAAATGCACGATGAAGTTCCTGACCTCGAGGACTTCAAAACTCCCTGGGAGAAGCACTCAGACCTGTTCTCTAGAGTTCTAAGTCCCCCAGGGGCCCAGTCAACTCTCGTCCATGCTTCTTCCTTGTTCATCCCCAGTTAGTGTTTCATAATTCCCCTATATTTGCATGTGATTTGACTCAACATGCATAACCCTGATGCCTGTAGTCTCTGTTTGCTCTTTAGAGTGCAACTGCTTGAATTATGACAGTTATCGCTGCTAATAAAGTTCACTTTTTCACTGCAGAGTTATAAATATATATGCTGCTTGCATATTCAAGGAGACATGTGGGAGGAAATGCTGAGCTGTGGGGCTCTTCTAGAACAGAAGCCACTCCCTGGCACCTGCACATACATAACTTTCCTGATAACTTCCAAAAAGACTTGTCCTCAAGTCTTTCCAAAAAAAAAAAAAAAAAAAAAAATTATTTACTCCACACAGTCCTGGTAAGAATCAGAGATTAGCATCCTTGGCATTTGCATTCTTTCCTTAGGCCCCCAGATGGATTCACAGCTATCAGCTTTCCTTTTCCCAAGGGAAAAATGGTCCTGCAGTAGCTCAGGAAACTGGAATGAAATTAACTGGGATGTACTGTGACAGCCAAATGGAAATCAGGAAGATCAGTAGCTGAGAGAGGGGATGGCCAATCTTGTAAACTTGAGCCATGCAAATTAGTTCATTAATTCTAGGATGTGCTGGGGAGCTGGTAAGGCATATATATCGAAGCAGCAGACCAATAAATCTGGTCTGTTATCTGGAGAAGAGGAGCTAATGGAGAAATTTTCTAAAGGAGCTTTAACTTTTTACTGAATATGGTAACACTATAAATTACCAATCAGCTGAATGTAATTTTACAGCTTAGCCTGAAATTTGAGCTGTTTGCAGGAGATTGTGGGTAATAACAGGTATGCATGGTGAATGTTATACAGTATATTTCCTTAAAATACATAGCTAGCTACTTTGGTAACGAATCTGTTTATTTACAAAGAAAATTATTATTATGGTGCAATCCAGCGTGTAGGAGGCACCACTGGTTGTCTAACTAAGGGCTTTTCTTGGTTTTCCTTGCTGGTCAGGACCTGATTTAGGGAGAAATAGAGGTACAAGAATAGGAGTTCGCAACCTTCCCCTATGCAACACTAGTAGGAGTGATCAGACCCCATCCCCAGGATCAAGAGCAAACCCTATGGAAGCTACGCCAATCCCAGTGTGATGGTTTTGGGTGGGTGTGCTGATTGTCTGCTGCCAGCATGGTACCATCATCCTATCTTCCTAAGTCTAGGAGTCGTGCTTGCATGAATCATCACATCAGTCCCGTTCCAGGTTACCACTTGTGAAAGGAACCGAAGCAAGATTTGGAAAGAGAAAGACAGTATTACTCTGGTGATGGTTATAGCTATGCTGATGAGCAGCGGAGAGATTCCCAGCAGCTTCCTGGTCCAACCTGGAGGAAATACACAGCTATGTGTTCCAGAATAAGATCTTTCAGGGTCAACTCCTCTGACCAAGGATAGAGTTCAGCATTTATTGTGAACTCTCCTCGACTCCACCCCACACTCCCGTTCTCCCAGCAGTCTCAGCCCCTGATTTTACGTTAAGCTTTTTATATCCAGAATATATAGTGACATTAGTTTTCTCTCCTGAACCCTGACAGTCACAGCATTTACATGGTACAGTTCTGGCCAAAAGGCAGTGAGGGGAGGTGAGCTGGAGGGCTCCTCTTTACTCATGAGGACACTCTGGAAGAGTCAGCCCCTATCCGCTTTTGGAGGTGACGCCTGCTACAGCTGTCATGGTTTGTTGCCAGCCTGAAATAGCGCCAATATGCAAGGCAGAGCCAAGAGAAATGCCCACAAAGAGGAGCTGGAGTCCTGAGGTGTCTGCACCCAGTGACCTTCTAATTGGCACAGACTCACGCCTCAAGGAAGCAAATGTTTAAGATCACTTGATACTGGCTGCCATGTTTTCTGATGAGACATTATATAGTGATTCACGTATGTTCTTCCATTCTCCAGGCAAATGAGTATCCCGATAATCTCTGTCTCAAATCTCTCACACGCCATTGAAATAGCTGTGTGAGTTATTGCTTTGCATTGACAGGCATGCCCACAATACTACTGTGCCTTTTGTCATTTTTTAAACCCCAATTATACTTTTTTTTTTTTCGGTACTGGGGATTGAACTCAGTGGCATTCTACCTCCGAGCTACACCCCCAGCCCTATTTTTTTTATTCTTTATTTTGAAACCAAGTCTCACTAAGTTGCGGAGTGCCTCACTAGGTAGCTGAGGCTGGCCGCGAACCCGGATCCTCAGGTCTCAGCCTCCCGAATGCTGGGATTACAAGCGTGCGCCACCACGCCCGGCTCCAATTATACTTTAAAATATACTTAGATTTCTAAAACATTGGTACAGTTTCATCATTTTGAATTTCTTCTGTTTTACCCAGGGCCAGGCCATTCCCAATTTGCATGGTCTAATCACAAAAATGACCATGAAAACTGAAACTGTGCAGAGAATATTAATAATCAGGAAAAATTATAACTGTCCCATAAAATATTTGCCCAGACCTTAAAAGCTCTTATCTTCAGTTATAAACACAAAGGGATTTTTTTAAAGTAAAAGTAATATTTATTTAACAGACTGAAATTTAAAACATTAGAAAGGTTGATAAAGTATTTTGTTTCTTTGTAAAAACCTTACCAAGAGCAGCTGGAACAGTGCTTACCTTCAGAGCCTCTTCTCTGGCCTGGCACACTGTCATGCCCTTTCTAAGTTTGGATCAGCTTCTACCATTTTATCTTTCACACATCCTGAAAATATCCTTGAGAATTCTTTTTGTGTAAAGTTCTTGTCATTGGTACGTCCACTTGGACATCAGCCTTTTTGTCACAACTACTCATTTATGTTGATAAATTTGCCTTCTAAGTCAGACATGGTGCACATGCCTATAATCCTAGTCCTTGAGAGGCTGAGACAGGAGGATCACAGGTTCGAGGCCAGCCTCAGCAACTTAGTGAGGCCCTCTACAACTTAGTGAGACCCTCTTTTAAAATAAAAAATTAAAATTAGGGCTGGGGGTGTAGCTCCGAGGTAGAACACTCCTGGGTTCAATCCCTAGTACCACACACACACACACACACAAATGCCTTCTGACTTTCTGACTATATACTTAAAGTTTCTTTTTCTTTCTTTTTTTTTTTTTTTTTTTTTTTTTTGGTACTGGGCATTGAACCCTTAGCCATTCTACACCTTCAGTCCTTTACATTTTTTATTTTGAAACAGATCTCACTAGTTGCTGAGGTTGGCTTCAAAATTGTGATCCTCCTGTCCCAGCTTCCCAAGTACTGGGATTACAGGTGTGTGCCACCATGCCCAGCTTTAAAGTTTTTTAAATGGCAGCAGTGTCAACATTCCCAGTATAGAAATGCAGGCATAAACATGCATATGCACATATACACAGAGAGAAAACGGACAGGAGCTTGGGCTTTGGAGTCAGATCTAGGATGAAATATTTGCTTTTAGAATTTCATTCACCTAATCAACATTCATTGTGTCCCTGGTATAAGCTAGTTTCTGGTCTTTAAGAGTAAAACAGGAGCTGTGAGTGGTGGCACACATCTGTAACCCCAGTACTTGGGAGACTGAGACAAAAGGATCATAGGTTCGAGGCCAACCTCAGCAATTTAGTGAGACCCTCAACAACTTATGAGACCCTGTTTCAAAATAAAAAAGGGCACAATCATTGTTCTTCAACAGAATAATCTAGTGAGCTAGTTATTCAGGCCCTCTCAGGATTATATTAAGTCACTGATAAAATAAAGAAAATGTTTATCTTTCTAGAATTGTGAACATTAAATAATATAACCTATGCAAAATGCTTAACAAAGTACTAGGCTCCTTTTAAGTGCTGTCTGACCAATGCCTGGCAGAGGCTTTTAGTTGTACACTCGACACTCATGATTCCCTTCTTTCTCATCAATGTACTCTCCTATCATTGGAGGTGTTAATGTGCTTGGGCTTTCTTGCAGGCATGTGTAGTCATGGGACTCAATTCTAGTCAATGAGATGAATTCTAGCCAATTCTCAGTTGGAATTATTGAGAGGGGCTGCTGAGAAAATTCCCTTTATCTGTTTCCTATTGCCAAATTTCCTGGCTTAATACAACATGAATTTATTACTTTATAGTTCTGAAGATCAGACGTTATCTTTGTTTGAGTCATTATAACAAAATACTTTAGACTAGATAATTTATAAACAACACAAACTTATTGCTCACAGTTCTGGAGGCTGGAAAATCCAAGATCAAAGCACCAGCGCATCCAGTGTCTGGTGAGGTCCCATTCATCAAAGATGTCATCTTCTTGCTGTGTCCTCATATGGCAGAAGGGGTGAACGAGCTCCCTCATGGCTCTTTTATAAGAGCACTATTCCTAATGTGCCGGCAGAGCCCACAGGACCTAGCCATCTCCCTAAGCCCCGCCTCTTAATACTATTACAATGGAGATTAAGTTTCAACATGTGAATTTTGAAGGACACATTCAGACCATAGCATTCTATGCCTAGCCTCTCAAAATCTATATCCTTCTCACATGCAAGGTACATTTATTCCATCCCAATAGTCCCCAAAGTCATAACTCACTCTAGCATCAACTCTAAAGTCCAGAGTCTCATCTAAATATCTAAATCAAATATGGGTTAGACTCAAGGCATGATATAGCCTGATGCACATTCCTACCCAGCTATGAGCTTGCAAAACCAAACAAGATAGAGTTTCCAAAATGCAATGGTGGGCAGGCATAGCAGACACTATTCCAAGATAGAGAAACAGGAAGAAAGAAAGGGATAACTGGTCCTAAGTAAATCCAGAATCCAATAGGGCAAATATGAAATCTTGAAGCTTAAGAATAATTTTTGTTGACTCAATATCCCACCTCCAGACATGCTGGATAATGTAGGTTTTTTTTCCTTTTGGTTTTGCTGTGTCTAAGGCATTCTACCTCTGAGCTATACCCCCAGCCCTATTTTATTTTTTATTTTGAAACAGAGTCTCACTAAATTGCTGAGGGCTTGCTAAGTTGCTGAGGCTGGCCTCAAACCTGGAATCCTCCTGTCTCAGCCTCTCAAATCCTCGGATTATAGGTATGTGCTACCACACCCAACTATAATAAACTATCTTGTTTAAGCCACTATTTGGGAGCAATTGCTATTATTTTGAGCAAAAATAATCTGAGTACAGGAACTATCATTACTATTATTGTAGTAAATCCCATAAACTTCCTAGAGAGTTCTGAATTACATATAGAATTTAAATAGACCTACAAAACTTTGAGCTTGCCTCTAGAAAAATAGGAAAATACAATGTTCTATGAATTCTCTCATCCTCTTGAGCATTAACTTCCTAAAATGCTATTTTTCTTACTTAGCTCCCCATTGTGCACCACAAACCTTCTGGATTTGGTATTTTAGAATATATCTACCCTTCTGGGAAAAAGAAAAGAGGGGAGTGACATCAGGGTTTCACCTGAGGCTATACATTGAGGAAGACTGGTTTTGCTAGGTCATTAGTATATAGACGAGCAAAACAATAGTGTCCCATGAGTCAACAGGCAGTAGATTCCTGAAGCACTGTGTTAAAATGGACTTTGAGGCATGTCTAGGCCCAACAGAAAAAAATGTTGAAATTTATTGGCAATATAAATGTAGTTACGGGAGAATAGAATGAGTTCTACATCAGTCATTTCTACAAGGAGTTGGGCTCTCAGTTTGCCAGCTATTAAAGGTACTTGACCTCTTAGGAGGCCTCTGAGGGACGGACTTATGCCAACCAAATTCATAAGACAATGATTTACAAGTCAAAAGGACAGTCTATTGATCTAAATCAGAAATAAATCTCTAAATGTGTATTTGTTATTAAGTGGGAACCTGCATGGTATAATGAAGAAATGTAGTCTTTGGAGTCATGTAGACCTAGTTTTGCACTGTGACCACATCCCTTGATAGCTACTTAGCTTCTCAGAGCAGAACTGATAAGGACATTGATGCTGTGTGTTATGATCCTCCTGCCTCAGCCTCCTGAGTAACTGAGATTGCTGGTGTACACCACCATGCCCAGCAACTAGTCCATTTTTCTAGAATTAAAAAACTGCTTTGTGGAGACACAAATACAAAGAATGCTTGCTACATAATTTTTATGGCTTGTATTATAAGCTATCTTCACAATATAAACACAAACATCACAGGAATAAAGAATGGTGGTTTGTGGTTCTGGATACCTGGACATAAAAATGGTCATTTTTTTTTCCTGACCCACCCTCTATTTTATATATGCCTTACAGTCCAGTATTAATATAAATATCATGTAAGACATGAACATGAACTACATAGGTTGTTTAAATTTTTCTGGTAGCCATACAAAAAAAGTTAAAAAAAAACAGATGTGAGAGAGAAAGAGAAAAAGATAGGTTATGTGAATTGGACCCAAAGGTATTCTACCACTGGTCTACACCCCTAACCCTGTTTTATTTTTTTTAATTTTGAAACAGGGTCTCATTGAGGCTGGTCTTGAACTTGCAATCCTCCTATCTCAGCCTCCCAAGTACTTGTAATAACAGGTGAGTGCCACTGTACCTGGCCAGAAACAGATGTGTTTTTACAAAAATGTTATCCTCATATCTTCATTCTTGGGCATAACTTTTACTTAGCTTCTGGCCTCAGCTCTTCTTGGCTAAGGATTGCTATGTCCGAGGACACTGGAGCCTGGTCCCCAGAAGCCTTAGATCTCTCCAGTCTCTACTTGCTCCTGGATGGTAGTCAGCACCTGCCCAGCCTGGTGTTTGTGGTTCTCTCTGTAGAGCACTGGTTTCTCCCCAACCACTACTCTGTCAGGCCCTCAACCAAGCTTAGCTATTTTCTATCCTAAACTCTCAAAATTTCCCTTGTAATCAGCACCTTTTAAAAACTTGGATAAAATACTAAATTTCTTTCTCCTTTGAAATGCATTTATGGAACTCTTTCTGATTTTCTCTAAAGCACTGGTTCTCAAACTTGAGCAAGCATCAACACCAGCTGGAGGGCTTGTGAAAACACAGGTCTCTGGCCGGCCTCCAGAGCTACAGATTCAGTAGGTCTGGGGTGG
>PVLC010004266.1:71641-86928 GCA_004027655.1 Graphiurus murinus
CATTTTACCTCCGGGCTACACCCCCAGCCCTATTTTTTTTTTTTTTTGCGGTACTGGGGATTGAACTCAGGGGCATTCTACCTCCGAGCTACACCCCCAGCCCTATTTTTTATTCTTTATTTTGAAACCGGGTCTCACTAAATTGCGGAGTGCCTCACTAGGTAGCTGAGGCTGGCCGCGAACCCGGATCCTCTGGTCTCAGCCTTCCGAATGCTGGGATTACAAGCGTGCGCCACCGCGCCCGGCCCCAGCCCTATTTTTTATTCATTTTGAAACAGGGTCTCACTAAGTTGCAGAGGGCCTCACTAAATAGCTGAGGCTGGCCGCGAACCTGGATCCTCCTGTCTCAGCCTCCCAAATGCTGGGATTACAAGCGTGCACCACCACGCCCGGCTATAAAATCTCTTTTAAAAACATAACCACATTCATTATCATACCTAAATAACAATTACTTAATATCGAATATCCAAGTGTTTAAGTTTCCTCATTGTCCCCCAAATGCTTTCATTTATTTAAATTAGAATACAAAGCTGGGCGTAGTGGCGCATGCTTGTAATTCCAGCATTCGGGAGGCTGAGACCGGAGGATCCGGGTTCGGGTTCGCAGCCAGCCTCAGCTACCTAGTGAGGCACTCTGCAGCTTAGTGAGACTCGGTTTCAAAATAAAGAATAAAAAATAGGGTTGGGGTATAGCTCGGAGGTAGAATGCCCCTGAGTTCAATCCCCAGTACCGCAAAAAAAAAGAAAATTAGAATACAAATAGGGTCATAAGTTGCAATTGGTTGATATGCCTGTGAAGTTCCTCTTTATATCATTAGGTTTCCATTTCAACCCTTTTCATTTCTTCAAATTATATTTGTAGAAAAAAACTGGATTAGCCAGGTATGGTGGTACATGCTTGTAATCCTAGTATTTGGGAGTCTGAGACAGAAGGATAGCAGGTTCTAGGACAGCCTCCACAACTTAGTGAGACCCTGTTCAAAAATAAAAAATAAAATAGGGCTAGGGGTATACTTCAGAAGTAGAACACCCCTGGGTTCAATTCCTAGCCCCACGCCCCCCCCCTCACACACACATGAAAAGAAAAGAAAAAGAAAAAGAAAGAGAAAAAACTGGGTTGTTTGTTCTATACTTTCCCGTAGGCTAATTTGCAGATTATATTCCTGTGTTAAATTTTTTTTAAATTTATACTTTCAATTAAAAAAAAAAAGTTAGGCAAGGCATGGCGGCATACATCTGTAATCCCAGTACTTGGGAGGCTGAGACAGGAGAATCATAGGTTCAAAGCCAGCCTCAACAACTTAGCAAGGCTCTCAGCAATTTAGCGAGACCCTGTTTCTAAATAAATGAAATAATAAAATTGGACTGGGGGTGTGGCTTGGAGGTAGAACACCCCTGGGTTCAATCCCTAGCACCTCAATCAATCAATCAATCAATCAATAGTTAAACCAGGCATGGTGACACACACCCATAGTCCCTGCTTGAGAGGTAGAGACATGAGGAGGTTCATGATCAGGGGTTGGGGTTGTAGCTCAGAGGTAGAATGCTCTGGGGTTCAATTCCCCACTACAAAAAAAAAAAAAAAAAAAGTTAAGCAATAGCATATCATAACAAACATTCTTTTCTCTTCTTGCAAAAATTTTTTTTCATGTAATCTTACATCTTAGTGATTACACCAGGGCAGTTTATAGAGGTACTCCTCATACCTTTCTTATGGCTACATCTGACTTCATAGCTTAATGTTTGTTGCTATTAGAAATAGTGCTGTAAGGGATAGCCAACACAGCTCTTTGTACTTGTGCCAGGGTGTCTTTGGAATACATCTCTAGAAGAAAGACTGCTGAAACAAAAGGATAATTGCTTCCGGAATTCTGCTAGAAGTTATGGAGCTCTGTTTCAAAATGTGATGTGTTTCCGGAAGTTTTGGCATAAAAGGGATCCTGAAACAGATCCTACTTCAGTTATCTATTGCTATATTAAAATCATCCCCAAAAGTTGTGGCTTAGAATGAAACAAACATTATTTCTCAGATTTGCAAAATGTGGGTGGGACTCTTCAAGGATGGCTTGTCTTTGCTCCCTGTGGTTGGCTAGGGGCTAGAAACCTGCAAGGGCTTTATTCACATTTTATACCTCACCTGTAATGGCTGAAATGGTTGGGCATTGGCAGAGCTTATTTCTTTCCATCAGTAAGTCCATGTTTCTTAAACATAGTACCTAGATCACAAGAAAGCAAAACTGGAAGTTCCAAAGTCTCTTAAGGTCCCCAAGTCACAAAACATTACTTTTACTGCATTCTGTCTGTCAAAGCTAGTCACGAAGCCATCCAGACTTGGGGAGAGGAAATAGACTTCATCTCTTTTGGGAGGAGCAACACACACATTAGAGGGATGAAATACATTGTTGATGGCCATCTTTGTGGACAATCTACCAAAGATCTCACCTACGTATATACATTATGTAGACTATAAATACGTGCCCTCTCCTCATCCACTCCAGCATGAGCAGAATCTGTGGGAAGAGTCCACAAAGGTGGTGGGAAGGGAAACATCTCCTCATCTGCACTGATGTCTGCACTGATGTCTGCACTGATACAGCTCAAAGGTCTCAGCAGTGGAGGTTATATCTACCAAGCAAAAAGGAGAAAACATCGCTTTGAGGCAGGGTGCTCATGACCCATCCAAAACATAAATCCCTCAATAGTTATTGTATTTCTTCACATCTGTGCTTATTCAAGAACACTCTCAGGCTCAAAGAGTACAGTGATAAACATAACAGACAACTAGCTCTTGTGGTACTTACATTCCAAATGGCGAATTTCAGAACATGATAAGGGATAGAGAGATATATAAGAATATCCTGCCCTCGAGGAAGTTACAATGTTGTTAAAAGTGGAGATGATAAACAATCCTGACCTAGCTAGAACCAAACACAAAGAGTGGAAAGACAAACACAACTTTGTAGGGGAGAGGGAAATGAACACTCAGTATCTGCTTTACATAAGAAGCTACAACATGGGGAGGAATGTCTGCTGAGGAACAGACATTGTATACTGAGGAACAGAAGAGTCTGAAGGAAGAGGGTCCTGGAGGAGTCAGGGAAGACTTAGGAAGGGAGACAGAGGCACAGTGGGGACCAGAGTCATGCCTGTGTATCTAATGATGTACTGGCAAGTCCCAGGGGCCGCTGTGTGATTAGTGCTTCTCACCAACATGGCTTCATTCCAAGAAGGCCTCCCACTACCTGCTGAGAGAGGAAGACCAAGTGAGGTTTGAGTCATTCATTCATTCATTCATTCATTCATTCATTCATTCATTCATTGGAGGTAGTAGAGATTGAACCCAGAGGCATTCCATCTCCAAGCTCCACCCCCAGCCCTATTTTTTATTCTTTATTTTTTTGAAACAGGATCTCACTAAGTTGCAGAGGGCCTCACTAAGTAGCTGAGGCTGGCCACAACCTATAATCCTCCTGTCTTAGCCTCCCAAGTACTGAGATTCAAGCATGCACCACCATGCCTGGCCAAAGTGAGGTTTTATTTTTTAAATTTACTTATTTTTTTAATTTTTTTCAGCACTGGGGATTGAACCAGGGGCATTCTACCTCTGAGCTACACCCCCAGCCCTATTTTTTATTCTTTATTTTGAAACAGGCTTTCACTAAGTTGCAGAACGGCCTCACTAAGTACCTGAGGCTGGCTTTGAACTCAGATCCTCTGGTCTCAGCCTCCCAAGTACTGGGATTATAAGCGTGCACCACCATGCCTGGCTCAAAGTGAGGCTTTAAAACTTACTAATTTACCTGGAATGTAAGGTGGTTCTATATAAAATATTATATCATTCAAGGGCAGGAACTGGAGTCCTATGACAGACATTCAAGGCATAGTCCTGGGTGCTCATATCTGCATGCTCTCCCTCAGCAGTCTCAGTCTTGTAGCTTTATACAGAATCTAAATGTTTAATGACTCACAAAAGGATATCTTCAGCTCTGACATCTTGCCATGTCAAACATTTTAATCTACATAGCCACTTGGAGATCCGATAGACACTTTTCTTTTCCAAAGGCCCAAAAACCCAAATTGTTAATGTTTCCCTGTCCATTGGTGGCACCACTACCACCAGCTTACTTAAGTCAAACCCCTGGAATCTTTCTTTAGTCCCCTTTTTTTCTTACACCCCATGTCCAACCAATCTGCTATTCCTGTCATTGTATCTTTAGAATAGATCTCCAATTCAATTACTTCTCAGTACTTCTTCCCGGAGCCAGCCAACACCACCTCTCCTGGCTGATCTCTTGCTTCCTTTCATACAGGCCTCACTCTATTCCCCACACAACTGCCAGCGTAGACTTTTAGTAAAAATGAGGACCTATAACATCCCAGATTAAACCCTCCCGTGGCTTACCTCGGCTTAGAAGGCCTTACATTATTCTAGCCCCTGACTCTTGCTCCAACATTTTTAGGTTACACTTTCCCTCCCTTACAACTCTTCAGCCAAACTGGGGAGTTTCTTTATGTTTCTTAAACGTGCCAAATTTGTTGCTTCCTTGGGAACTTATGTTGCTCGTCCCCAGAATTCTCCCTCCCCAGATCTTCTTCCCCAGATCTTTGGCTAGAATCAACCTCCTCTCCTCTCCTCTCCTCTCCTCTCCTCTCCTCTCAGCCTCTCCCCTCCCCTCCCCACCTCTCCCCTCCCTTTTGACCCCAGGGCCTTGTAATTCCTTGTGGATCCTACTGCCCTACCACTATGCAATATTCCCAGTCCCTTAGACTTTTTAAATTTTATTTTGAGATAGGATCTCACTAAATTTCCCAGGCTGGCCTTGAACTTGTGATCCTCCTGCCTCACAAGTACCTGAGAGTAAAAGCATGCACCACCATGCCCAGCTTAAACTTCTCATTTGTTTAGTTCTAAGCTGAGATGGCACCTTACGGACACCTTTCCTGACAACCCTATCAAAAGCACCCCACAATCAAATTCAGTAACCCAGACACAGAGGGCACACTGATAAACATAAAAGATAAGAGCCTAGATCTTTTGGTATTTACATTCTAAATGGGGAAACACAGCCAGGCATGTTGGCACCAGCTTGTAATCCCAGTACTTGGGAGGCTGAGACAGAAAAATCCGGATTCTCGGCCAGCCTCAACTACCTAGTGAGGCCCTCTGCAACTTAGTGAGACCCTGTTTCAAAATAAAGAATAAAAAATAGGGCTGGGGGTGTAGCTCGGAGGTAGAATGTCCCTGGGTTCAATCTCCAGTGTCATAAATAAATAAATAAATGGAAGGACACAGAACCTAGTAGTAAAAGATATCTTGTTACTCTGTTTTCTATTCTTTGGATCACTGATCATACTCTGAGAAATATCATATTTGTTCATTTTCTTGTTTATACTTACCCCACCCCCCCAATTCACATACATTAGCAAAGGGAGATAGGACAGACTTCGGCTATCTTGCTCTCCATACTACTCTCAGCTTAGCCCTTACAGCGGTGCTTAGCATATAGTCAGGTCTCAGTGAAATTTGTTAAATGAATGTGCTTATATGAGTTCACAAACAGAAGTCTAACATCACAGTTACAGAAGAAAAACTTAATGTCTCCTTTACCTGAATAATAGCTTTCCAAACCTTGACCTCCAATCCAGCCCCAACATTATTCTAAGGTCAAGGGTTATTCAACACAATTATTAAGTTAGACACCAGGGAAAGCGTGTATTCCTAATTACATCTGAGCAACATAAGTATCCTGAAGGGCAACAATACCTCTTTACTTCATGTAAAAATGTAATCTTTTTAATCTTTTAAACATTGGTATTCATTTACAGGTTCTGATGGTATTTTCTTTCTTCCTTTAACACAAACAATCACAACCACGTAGCCAGAACCAAATACAAATAGTGCAAAGATGAACACAACTTTGTGAAAGTGGACAGAAATGGGCACAGAGTAGAGTACATGCTTTACACCCTATACGATCAAGCACAAAGAACCTGAATTCACATTCTAATGCTGGACAAATTAAGGAGTCCTTCAGGGTTCAATCTCTTCTTTCCATAAAACCTAGACAATCATGTGCATTCTTCCTAATGTCCTTGTGAAATACGTATTATTTTACCCATAGAATTACAGAATGTTAGGCCCCAAGGAATCTTGGGAGTCATCTCATCTGTTTCCAATGTGGAAATGGAGGCCTGACAAGATTAAGCTATTTAAGCAAACTCACAGCTTATTACTGGCAGAGCTGGAAGCAGAACCTCGTTCTCCTGACCCTTAGGTGGTGTTCTCGGCCTCACCACACTGTGACATTTGCTCATTGCTTAGTTTTCCATGAGTGTGTATGTATTGTCTTCTAGTTAGCTCACCTCATCCTGGGGCGGGGGTGGGGGTGGTGTGATAATAATGTGTTTCTCCCACAGTGTTCAGTTGGTCATTTGCCAATAAATGTTTATTAAATGAAAGAATAGTCTGTGGCACTTGCCGCCTTTCAAATTTTCCAGTTACTTCCCTCTCCATCCTTGAAAAAATTTTAGTAGCTGACTCACAGCCTTCTTGCCCTCTGTGAGTTGCTGTTCTTGGCGACTTCAGCAAGCTCTAAATGACCCATCTGGCATTCTGCTCACTCAGTTGCCTGACCTCCTTACCACCAGGATCTTTCTCTCTACCCTCCTCCAGCTACCCATTTCCATGCTCATATGCCATAATCTAAAACCTTGATTTTTTTTTTTTTTTTTCAGTACTGGGGATTGAACCCAGGGACATTCTATCTCCAAGCTACATCCCCAGCCCTATTTTTTATTCTTTATTTTGAAACAGGGTCTCTCACTGAGTTGTGGAGGACCTCACTAAGTAGCTGAGGCTGGCCACAAACCTGGATCCTCCTGTCTCAGCCTCCCAAGTACTGGGATTACAAGCGAGTGCCACCACGCCCGGCTAAGTATTTCATTATTTGATTACTACCTCCTGACTTCCTGCTTCACTTGTTTTATACCTCTATTCTAACCATTCTCTCTCTTTTCTTTCTTTCTTTTTTTTTTTTTAATGTATTGGAGGTTGAGGATTTATTTATTTATTTATTTATTTATTTATTTATTTATTTTTGTGGTGTTGGGGATTGAACCCAGAGGCATTCTACCTCTGAGCTATACCCCAGCCCTATTTTATTTTATTTTTATCTGGAAACAGGGTCTCGCTAGTTGCTGAGAGCCTTGCTAAATTGCTGAGGCTGGCTTCGAACTTGTCTTAGCCTCTCAAGTACTAACACCAAATACTTAGTAGCACCACTACCACCAAGTTACTTAGGTCAAGTCACCACACTCAGCTTATTTTTTTATTTTGAAACAGGTTCAAAATAAGTTAATGTAACTTGCCTGTTAAGTTACCAAGGGTTGGCCTCAAACTTGAGATCCTTCTATCTCAGCCTCCCAAGTACTGGGATTATAGGCATGTACCACAGTGCCTGGCCCACTCCAACCATGATTAAGTCCCCTCAGGAACTGGGCTCAACTTTACCCTGGGCTTCCACTCCTCACTCCTTCATCCCGCTTCAGTTCCGTGGTCCATCACTGCAACCACTCTCTTGTGTTCACCCAGAATGTCCTTGCCACGTTCTTTCTCCATATTTGCCTGGAAAAAAACTCCAATGCTGGTTAAAACCCCCTGTCTGCCTATTCTTTCCCTGCATTCAGACAAAGGAAATAAATCTGGATAAAATAGTTAAAATTGTACTGACTCTTTAAACTTGCCATCACAGGTTATAGGAAGGCCTGTAGCAGGCATTTTCTCAGTCAACTTTTTTCTACGCTTCTAGATACCTTTACCTCTCTTTAAATCCCACTCTTGATGCCCACTCCTCATTCTTACCTGATACTCTTACCTATTGAGTCAATGGGGGACAAATAAATCTAGGAAAAAAGGAGCTACCAGCATCTTTTCTAAAAATCTATCCTCCCTACCCCCCAATTTCCACCTCTTAGATGAATGAGTTGTCCATGTTCTTACTGAAGGCTAAACTCTCCATTCAGAGACATTTTTCCATGTGTCTCAGACATTTCTATTGTTCTAGACTATGCTATAAAGGATATTTGTATAGTCAACAGCCTTAGAAAATAGAGATAGAATTTTTCTCTTGAACAAACAGTAGGAGTGCTTCCTGTCCAGTATCATAAACATAATGTCTCTCTCCAGAGCAAAGGACAGTTATCTTTATTGCCCAACATAAAAGATTAAGCTCCCCTAAGCTCAGAGTTCCTCACCTGTAACGTGACCCACCCCGTGTGCCAATGTCTCATGGCCCTCTTTACATTGCTCTGTGGAAATTGGGCTTCTGGAAACTGGTGATATGAGAAATCAACTCCTTTGTTTCTGACCAAGGAATCTCATGTTTGCTGAACATCCATGAAATCGTGGCAGGCTAACTTGTTAGCTTGCAAGTGGCAAAAGCCTCCGACCCTTCAGGTTGTTGACGTGCTTGACTTCTGAACTGCACTGCATTTCCTCTTGCCCTCTCAAGGACTTTACTCCTGCAGCTGTCTGCTCTCTCTTGTGCATTACCAATTTTCCCTTTTAATTTTCAATTACTCCTCGACCTGTACATGTGATCTTCTACCTTAAAAGACAAAACCAACTTTCCTTAGGCTTCTCATCCTTCTTCATCTATTGCCCCAGTTAATCTGCTATCCTTTAAAAGGAGACTACTAGCTTGGCATGGTGGCACACACCTGTAATCTCTGTACTTGGGAGGCTGAGATAGGAGGATCAAAGGTTTGAGGACAGCCTCAGCAAGTAGTGAAATTCTCATCAACCTAGTGAGACCTTGTTTCAAAATAAAAATAAAATAGGGCTGGGAGGTGTAGTTTGAAGGTAGAATGCCTCTGGGTTCAATCCCTAGCAACACACACACACACGAATACACACACACACACACACACACACACACACACACACACACACAGAAAAAAAAAAAAAGAAAGAAAAACAATATTCCTTGGAAGAGTTGTCTGTTTTCCAACTTCTTTACTTCCAGTTCCCTCCTAATCTGTCTCAATTAGACTTTTACTTATACTATTTCCCCCAAAACGTTGTCAGCAACATCTCCATGGCCTGATCTAGTGGTCAATTCTTATTTTTCTTTTTATTGGAATTAACAGCATTCACCCAGTCAAACATTCCCTCTTCCTTGAAATAAATGCACTCTCTTGGCTTTTGGTTTCTCTTAATCCATATAACCTCCTTCGCAGGCTCTTTCTACTCCACTGAGAATATCATGCATGTTCACCCACGTGTGTATGTGTGTTTTGTCCTTTATTCCATTAATATGGTGTATTACATCAATTGATTTTCAGATGTCAAATTAACCTTGCATTCCTGGAATAAGTCCCCCTTGGTAATAGTATGTAATTTTGTTTTTATGTTGTGGAATTCAGTTTGGTAATAATTTTTTTGAGGCTTTTTGCCTCTTTCCTCATGAGGAATACTGGTCTTTAGTTTTCTTGTGGCATCTGACTTTGCTATTAGGGTAATACTAGTCTTATAAAATCAGTTGGAAAGTGTTAACTTCTCCTTTGTTTTCTGAGTTTGTGAAAGATTGTTATTGTTTCTTCTGAAAATATTTTATAGAATTCACAGGTGAGCCAGGGGTGGTAGCATACACCTGTAATCCCTGTACTTGGGAGACTGAAACTGGAGGATCGCAGGTTCTAACCTAGCCTCAGGAACTTAGTAAGGCTGTCAGCGCTTTAGGAAGACCTTGTTTCCAAAAGAAAAAAAAAAAAAAATCACATGACATAAAATAGAGCTAGGAGCTGGGGATGTAGCTCAGAGGTAGGATGCTCCTGAGTTTAATCCCCAGCATCACAAAGAGAAAAAAAAAATAAATAAATAAAAGAATTTGCCTGTAAAGCTGTCTGGTCCTGGACTTTTCTTTGGTGAGAAGATTTTAAACTACTAATTCAATATCTTTACTTGTAGGTTTGTTCAGATATTTAGTTTTTTCTTGAGCCAACTTTGGTAATTTGTGTAATTCTAGAAATTTGATCATTTATCTAAATTGTTTAATTTGTTGGCATTAAGTTGTTCATAGAGTTAACTAGGCATGGTGGCACATGCCTGTAAACCCAGTACTTAGGAGGCTGAGACAGGAGGATCACATGTTCAAGCCCAGCCTCAGCAACTTAGTGAGCTTACTGTGCGCCCCCCCCCCCCACCAACTTAGTGAGACCCTGTTTCAAAATAAAGAATAAAAAGTAGGACTGGGAGTGTAGCTCAGAGGTAGAATGCCTCTAGGTTCAATCCCCAATACCACAAAAAGAAAAGGGAAAAAAGGGGTGTGTGTGTGTGCAGGGTACAGCTCAGAGGTAGAGTGCTTTGGGGTTTTCTACTGGAAAAAAAAAATCTGTAGAGTTGGTAGCAATACTCCTCTTTCTTTCCTGATTTTGGTCATTAGTGCTGCTTCTCTTGTTTTCTTGGCCAACTTAGTCATTTTTGTTAACCTTTTCAAAGAATCAACTTTTGGGGTTTAAATTTGTTTTCTCTACTGTTTTTCAGCTACAATATTTATTATTTTATTCCTTCTGCTTGCTTCAGGTTTAGCTTGCTCTTTTTCATCTAGTTTTTTAAGGTGAAAGCTTAGGTTCTTGATTTAAGGCCTTTTTTCTGATGTAGGCATCTAAAGTTACACATTTCTTTCTAAGCAGGGCTTTAATTGTACCCCATAAGTTTTGATGCTGTTTTTATTTTTATTCAGTCCAATTTATTTAGCTTCCCTTGTGGTTTTTCAATTCATGGGTCATTTTGATGTGTGCTTTTAAATTTCCAAATAGTTGGTGTTTTCTTAGATTTCTTTCTCTTATGTATCTCTAACTTAATTCCATTGTAATCAGAGAGTATGATTTATATAATTTCAAATTTTTTATTTTATTGAGACTTATTTTGGGTTCTAGCATATGGTCTGTCATGGAGAATGTTCCATGTACACTTAAAAAAAAAAAGGATGTATTCTGAAGTCATTTGGTGGTGTGTTCTATAAATATCAGTCAAGTGAGTTGATAGTGTGGTCAATCTTCCATAGTTGTTCTATCAATTATATAGAGTGGAGTATTGAAATCTCTTCTAAAAATAAGATATTATGAGATACATCTATACTGTAAAATATAGCTAAGCACATTAACATATTCATCATGTCACACAGTTGCCTTTTTTGTGTATGGCAAGAGCAGCTACAATCTATTCACTTAGCAGAAATCCTGATTACAATGTATTCTTATTAGCAATAGTCCTCATGTTGTATATTAAATCTCTAGACAAGTTCATCCCATATACCTGCTATTTTGTATCCTTTGTCTTACATCTCCCATTTTCTCCCCCTTCCTGCTCCAGGTAATCACTGTTTGATTCTCTATGTCTACATATACTGAGCATTTTGTTGGAGATTCCATATATAAGTGATATCATATTTGGGTAGGAGGAGTATTCTGGCCTTTTTTTCTTAGTAAAATGTCCTTCACAGTCAGGCACAGCAAATGGCAGGAATTCCTCTTTTGCAAAAACCAAATAGTGTGTGTGTGTGTGTGTGTGTGTGTGTGTGTGTGTGTGTGTGTGTGTTTGTCTATATGTGTGTGTGTGTGTGTTTGTCTATGTGTGTGTGTGTGTGTGTGTGTGTGTGTGTGTGTGTGTGTGTTTGCCTATATATATGCCATAGTTTCTTTATCCATTTGTCCACTTATGGGCACTTGTTTCCATATTTGGGCTATTGTAAATAGTACTGCAATCAATATGGGAGTGCAGCTCTCTTTCCAAGGTGGTAATTTTATTTCCCTTTTTTATCTGCCCAGATAAATACCACTGGGTCATGTGGTAATTTTAATTTCTTTAGGAACCTTCCTAATGTTTTCCATAATGGCGGCACCAATCTACATCCCCACTAACAATAAACAAGGGTTTTCTTTTCTCCACACACTCACCAAAACTTATCTCCTGTTTTTATTGTTTTTGTTTTTTTTCTTTTTGGTGTGGTACTGGGGATTGAACCTAGGGTTATTACACCCTCAGTTCTATTTTATTTTTTATTTTGAAACAGGATCTCACTAAGTTGTTAAGGCTGGCCTTGAATCTGTGATCCTCCTGCCTCAGTCTCTCAAGTACTGGGATTACAAGTGTGCAGCATCACACCCTGCATCTCTTGTGTGTGTGTGTGTGTGTGTGTGTTTATATAACAGCTATCCTCATGGGTATAAGGTGGTATCTCATAGTTTTGATTTGCATTTCCCTGATAATTAGTGGTTTTGGGCATCTTTTCAATATCATATACCTGTTAGCCATATTTATATCTTCTTTGAAGGAATGTCTATTAAGGTTCTTTTCCTATTTTTAAATCATGATACATTTATTATTATTATTATTATTATTATTATTATTATTATTATTATTATATTTTTGTTTGGTTCTGGGTATTGAACCCAGAGGCATTCTATCTCCAGGCCACACCCCTAGCCTGATTTTATTTCTTATTTGGAACCAGGATCTCACTAAGTTGATGAAAGCCTAAGTTGCCAAGGCTGACTTTGAACCTGCGATCCTCCTGTCTCAGCCTCCCAAGTACTGGGATTACAATCATGCACCACCATGCCTGATTCAGTATATATGTTTTCTTGCTATTAAGTGACTTCTTTATACATCTTGAATATTAGTCCCTTTGTCAAATATATAGTTTGCTTTGCTTTTTTTTTTTTTTTTTTTTCAGTACTGGGAATTGAACATCCTTACCCTTTCATTTTCTCTTTTTTTATATGTGAGACTAGATTTTTCATTTATGTTGACCAAGTTATCCTTTAACTTGTAATTCTCCTATATATGGTGGGGATTACTGGTGTATGCCACCGTGCCCAGCTATATATATATTTTTCCCAATCTGTAGGCTGCTTTTTCATTTTTCTTCATTGTTTCCTTTGCTATAAAGAAAGTTTTTAATTTAATGAAGTTTCATTTATTTATTTTTGCTTTTATAGAGCCTGAACTTTCAATGCCATACCCATAAAATTACTGCTAAGGTCAATGTCAAGGAGCTTTCCTTCTATGTTTTCTTCTAAGTTTTATGGCTTCAGTTTAAAGCCCCAGGTTTTTTATCCATTTTGAGTTGATTTTTGTGTACAGTGTAAGGGCCCAATTCCATTCTTTTGCAGTGAAAATAGTTTTCCCAGAACCATTTATTGAAGCAATGTCTTTATAAATTTAATAATATTCCAAATGTACTACTTAATGGCAAGAAAACATATATCCTGATTTAAAAATGGGCAAAGAATTTGAATCAACATTTCTCCAGGGAAGACATCATGTCTTCTTGGTGGCTTTGTCAGATATCAGTTGACCATATATGTTTTGGCTTATTTCTATTCATTGATGTTTGCTTCTTGTTGTTTTCATATTACAGAGTTTCTATCATATTATGTCATCAACAGAGAAACTTGTAGCAGTTAAGTAGAGATTTTCTTGGAAGACTTTTTGAATAAATGCATGACTTTATTTTTTTTTTGACAATTTGCACTTGTCAAAAAAATTGGACATCAGAGGGTTAGGCTGGAACAAGGTACCTGGGAAGCATCTGTTGCGTCAGAAGTCTTGCTGTTATTACCCTTGGTTTTAGTTTCCTACTGTGAAACAGAAGAAAACGAAGACATTTTGTCTTGTTTGGTAGAATTTACCAATAAAATGGGTAGACAGTGTTTTAGAGGTCAGTGGTGTGGATTTATTTATTTTACTATTGATTATGTATTTGTATGTACATATAATCTCAAATGATGTCAAATTTCTTGATTTTATGGTATCCAACCCTTTTGTTAGCTTGTGTATTATTTTTAATGTTGTCTTTGCCAATTTCCCTAAGTAGTTCCATCAAATATTGCTTTATGTAGTCAAATCCACACAAGTTCATGTCAGTATAGCTTTTTGATAGGTATTTTTTTGTGTGTGTGATTATGATTGTGACATATTACCCTTTTATTCCTATTAGTCATTTTTGCCTTAAATTCTTATATCTGATGCTGTTATTAAACAATCATTTAGTTGGTATTTTCTTAGTACATAGTTCATTTTTAATTCTTTGTCCAAACTTTTTGATTATGTCTTACAAATAGTTCATGATTATTTTTTTAAATTCTAGTTTTAATGTGTTTGTTATTGTTTTTTTATAGACAGGGCTAATCCATTTATATTTATTTTAACTAACAATATACTTGAACTTCTTTCTGCAATCTTGTTACATATTTACCATGATATTAATTTACTTCTCTTTTACTGCTTTTTGCCTACTAATTCATTTTCTCTAAGCCGTTTTTTTCTCTATAGGTTTGTAAGTTACACTTTTCTCTTTTTTTTTTTTTTTTTTTTTTTGGGGCACCGTACTTCCAAGCTACACTCTCAGCCCTATTTTACTTTTTATTTTGAAACAGCATCTTGCTAGGTTGATGAGAGTCTCACTACTTGCTGAGGCTGTTCTTGAACCTGCAATCCTATCTCAGCCTCCCAAGTACTAGGATTATAGGTGTGTGCAACCACGTCTGGCGTGTGTGTGTGTGTGTGTGTGTGTGCGTGTGTGTGTGAGATATTGGGGATTGAACCCAGGGTCACTCTACCTCTGAGCAATAACCCCAGCCTTATTTTTTTTTTTATTCTTTTTTTTTTTTTTTTTTTTTGCGGTACTGGGGATTGAACTCAGGGGCATTCTACCTCCGAGCTACACCCCCAGCCCTATTTTTTACTCTTTTTATTTTCGAAACCGAGTCTCACTAAGTTGCGGAGTGCCTCACTAGGTAGCTGAGGCTGACCGCGAACCCGGATCCTCCAGTCTCAGCCTCCCGAATGCTGGGATTACAAGCGTGCGCCACCACGCCCGGCTATTCTTTATTTTTTTTGAAACTGAGGCTCACTAAGTTGCGGAGTGCCTCACTAGGTAGCTGAGGCTGGCCGCGAACCCGGATCCTCCGGTCTCAGCCTCCCGAATGCTGGGATTACAAGCATGCGCCACCACGCCCGGCTCTGCCCCAGCCTTATTTTATTTTGATTTTTTTTTTTTTTTTTTTTTTTTTTTTTTTTTTTTTTTTTTTTTTTTGTGGTACTGGGGATGGAACCTGGGGGCATTCTACCTCCAAGCTACAGATCCAGCCCTATTTTTTATTCTTTATTTTGAAACAGAGTCTTACTAAGTTGCGGAGGGGAAGGCCCCACTAAGCAGCTGATGCTGGCCGAGAACCCAGATCATCCAGTCTCAGCCTCCCAAATGCTGGGATTACAAGCGT